>WBOK01000262.1:0-99070 GCA_009289805.1 Alternaria gansuensis | reverse complement strand
ACACACCTCCCCCTCCAACTGAAAACCTTCACCTGCAAACACACCACCATCACCCTAACCCCCACTCACCACGGCTCCCCAACCCTCCTCTCCCTCCCCCCTTCCACCTTCCCCGAAGCCCTCGAATACACATCCTGGCTCCTAACCAACGGCCTCACACTCCACATCTCGATCCACTTCCACGGCCGCGTAAATACCTTTGTACAAGACCACTGGAACAAGAAGACTTCAACCCGTTTACGCAAACTGCTTAAATCGTTTCCCTGGCTGAGCAAAGTGGCGCGATACGAAATCCACGTCTTGTGGGAGAGTGCAGATGGGGCGTTGAAGAGTAAGCGGGGGAAAAGGGTTGCAGGGCTGATTCCGCTTGATATGGCGGGTTGTCTTACGCAGATTATGGATGAGGGCGTGAAGAGGAATAAGGGGGATGTGAAGGTGGTGTTGCATCTGGAACACCGGTTTGCGGTGGGGAGCGCGCTTTCTTCTTCTTCTTCTTCGACAAGGACGACGAGGTTTGGATTGAATAGGTTTCTGCTCGGGGATCAGAGACAGTTTTCTGGATTCAAGAGGTTGGTGAGGGAAGTGAGGAAGGCGCCGTGTGTGGGTCATGCACCCCAGCCTCTGCCTCTGCATCTGCATCTGGCTTTTCTTGCTGTTCCGTCTCGGGTGCGGGAGGATAGGACATTGATTGAGGTTGAAGACGGGGTGGTTCGTTGGTCCGAGTGGACACGGGGTCCTTTGGTTATGACGACGACGACTTTGGAGACTGCCGAGGGAAGAAGTAGTAGTGTGCTTAGACAAGGGCAGGAGGAACAAGCGGAATTCCCAATTTGCCATCTCATGGCAGACTGTATGGAAATGTGAATAGAAGACTACATGCAATGCTTGACTTGGAGCCAGTACAGGTATCGAATTTTACTACATGCAGCGTATAGAGTTTCGTTAAGCGCCCACAAACTCCTTCCTGTCCAATGAACGCCAGAACCCCCCCAGCTTTTGATGCATCGTATACATGTTACTCAGGACCTATAGTGCCTCAGCCGCAGCCCTGGCCTTTTCGACCTTGGCGCGCTTTCTACGCAGGTTCTCAGACTCATTACTGCGCTTGTCCTCGCCGTATTCAATGCGCTTGAGGAGCTTGCGCTTCTTGTTAGACAGCATCATTTTTTGCCTCTCGCGCTCCTCCTCTTCCTGACGCTTCTTCTTCTCGGCCTTTTTGCGGATGGCAGCGTTCTCTTCTTTCCTGGTTGGTTTCTTGACCTCGAGCTTCTTGCCGGTAGCTTCAGCTTCCAATTCACGTTGGTGCTGAAGGCGAGCAGCCTCTCCTTCTGAGATGTCCGACTCGGCATCAGAGTCGAGACCATCAAACTCCTCACCTGCACCAGCTTCATCGGATTCGTCGTCATCGCTGTCATCTTCCGAGTCTTCAGCAACATCCATACCCTCGCCAACTTCAACTGAGCCTTCGCGGTCAACGATGACATTCATGTCCTCGTCTCCGTCGGCATCAAAGGTTGCCTCTTCTTCATCACCTTCATCTTCAAACGCTTCGGCTTCACCCTCTGGTTGTTGTGCCGCGAGAGGCAAGTTGGGGTCGTATTCGCCCTTCTTTGGCTTGACCCAAGGGCTGAGATGCGGCGGCAAATCTGCGCCAGGGGCGTAGTGGTCTGGTCGCAACAGCTTACCCTGGTTGATACTGTCCCAGACCCACTGTGGCTGAACATAGGTGCGTCCGGGCATCATGGAGTAGGGCCACTGGGCCTTGGGAGCAGCAGCGTCTTCAGCATCTGCGGCAGGCGCGCCGTTGGAAAGAGCGGGTCGATCGACGATCTGATGTGTGATGTTTGGGTCCGACTCGTTGGTTGTGAAAGCACCGTCACCGAGAGTTCCGTCCCAGCCTACTCTCTTGCAACCGAATGCCTTCAATATAAACTCGAGCGAGGCCCTGGGTGTCTCTCGTGATAGGTAGAAGGTGAAAGGCGCAAATAAGGAGGCAATCTCGGCGCTGCTTGCTTGCGGCTGGGGCAGGATATCGGCATCGGGCGCAGTCGGCTCGAACTTGTCAATCTCATCGTTGGCCTCCTCTTCATCGTCCTCGGTGGCAACCTTGGCCACAGCCGTAGTGCTCTCTTCCTCGTCGACGTCAGACATGGCTCCAATCCTGTCCGCAATCGCCTGTGCCTCTGGGTTGATCTCGGCGTCCTCATGTTCATTGGTTACGCCATTTGTCGCAGTGGCCTTGCCCTCAAGCTGGAATGCGGCCAGCTCACCACCCTGCTCGTCGCTCTTCGCATTGAACTTGGGTGGGTATACCAGGCCGACGGAAGTGTAGAGGCGGTAGTTGACAAAACCAAGAAGGGTCGTGTAGAACTCGACAAAGGTGCCCATGATCCTGAAATCGATGTCGCCGCCTGTTCGCTGCACGAACCTGTACGGTACCAGCCAAAGGATGTCCTGGCCTTGGATTGTGGCCTGGTAGTAGATACCCTTGATGGAGAGGAAGGACTTGCGAAGGGCGTGAGATGTGATGACGTAGTGCTCGAACTCGCGCGTCAATCGCTGGCACAGGGCGATGGTCTTCGCAGGGACGTGTTCGCTCGAGGGGAGGTTGGCGAAGAGAAACAGCATGGAGAGGGCATCGTCGAGGTCACGCAGGGCGTCGACAAAGCTAGGGTAGCGCTCCTTGATGATGTGGTCGAGCTTGACTCTGGGCATGAGGTTCTTCTCGAGGCGCGATGCATCTCCCGACTCGCCGCGACCGAGGGCGCGGCCAATCTTCTTTGCGACGGCCTTGTGCTCGCGGAACTTTGCTAGCAGCGGCTCATGGAGGAGGTACTGGATATCCTTGGTGTAGTAGAAGGTGGTCGCGGCGGTAGAGCCGCGCGAGACCTTCTTCTTGTTGCGCGGCTCACGGGGGTAGATTCCCTTGAAGATGCATAGTCGTCTGAAGTCGGGGAGAGCGATCTGAAGCTTCTTCACGGCGCGCGTGCGAGTGATGTAGTTTTTGGCCGCACCAGAGGTGCCTGTACACGGGTTAGCGAAAGGCGGCTCCAGATGCACCACGTGTGTGTATACCCTTCTTTTTCGAGCGCCCGGCCATTGTAGAGTCTGTATTGAATCGCGCGTCTGTCGGTGCAGACGGTCCAACTTTTGGCGGGCGCAGAAAAGTTCGTCGTTCGAGATGCGGCCAGCTAGCGGGCAGGGATCCGGCATTAGCGCGACCAGGGTCCACCACGATGCATCTGGAGACGACCTGCCAGAACACCAGCGCCGAGGGGAAGAAGCGCCATGGAGCCAATGAGTGGATAGCTGAGCGACGCCATGGCCATTGACAAGCAGCACAAGATGCTGCTCTTCGGCGCGGCCGCAGCGGTGCGGTTGCTCCTGTTCACTGTCTTTCCCGCCCTGCCAGACCTCCTCGCCGGACGTGTCGAGGTGGCCACACCAGTGACGAGCTTCAAGAGATGTATGTGCCCAAGATGAGTCTGTAGGCGGCATTGCTGACACGTACTAGTGCAAGAGGGTGTCTTCCTCTACACCCACAATGTCTCTCCCTACGACGGCGGCGTATACCACCAGGCACCCCTCCTGCTGCCTCTCTTCTCCCTCTTCGCGAACCCGGCCCATGCTCCTCTGGCGACCAACATCTTCTACACCATCGTCGACCTGCTGAGCGCGAATGCACTGGCTCAAGTGGCAGAGAGCGGCTTTGCATCAGTGACACGACTGTTCGCTTCACCGCGGAAGGACTTGCGATGGAGCAGTACGGCTATCGCAGCAGGGTACGGCTCACACGCTTCTCTGTAGGACATGTGCTGACATCTTTGAGCTTCCTGTTCAACCCCTTCACAGTAGCCACATGTATCGCGCGCTCCACCTCGGCCCTGACGAACCTCTTCATCCTCACGGCCATGGCCAAGGCCTCTCAAGGCGCCAGCTTTACCTTCATCCTAGCCACAGCCTTTGCTTCATACTTCGCCATGCACCCGATACTCCTCTTCCCCCCACTGATGCTTCTCCTTTACGATGCGAAGACACTCAAGACCAACGTTACGCCAAACGTCACGTCCTTTATCGCGACCCACACGCTCGGCTTCGCAGGCGTAGTAGGTGCCTTGTTCACAGGATCCGCCTTCTTGATGGGTTCATGGGACTTTCTCGCGGCGACATACGGCGTGCGCCTTCTGCTGCCTGACCTCACGCCCAATGTGGGACTCTGGTGGTATTTCTTCATTGAGATGTTCGACTCTTTCCGCGAGTTCTTCCTTGGAGTCTTCTGGCTGCACGCGGCCTCGTATATGCCCGGCCTTACCATCCGCCTTCACAAGCAGCCGCTGTTTGTTGCTTGCAGCTTGACCGGCGTTTTTGCCATCTTTACTCCATACCCGAGCATAGCGGATGCTGCCCTCTACCTTTCCTTGGTGCCCATGTTCCGCCATCTGTTTCCTCGTGAGTGTCTTGCTTTCCCAAATGTTACAGCAAAGCTAACTGTACCTCAGTCATGCGCTATACCTTCTTGGCATCAGCGAGCATTCTATATACATCTTTCTTGGGTCCAGCCTTCTACCATTTGTGGATTTATGCTGGGTCGGGCAATGCCAACTTCTTCTACGCTATTACACTGGTCTGGAGTTTGGGATTGTCCATCATCCTGGGAGACTCACTATATGCGGCACTGAGGGACGAGCTGGACGTGGAAAGACCCGAATTGCAGGGTAAAGAGGTGCGCAGGATATAGCACGACGGTGAAATGATCCGCATGCTGGCATCTCCAGTCGGCTCGTGAATATACTATATGCTCTGCACACATCTCCCAGCCAGACTCACCTACGCCCTGTGCCACTCTACGGTTTCCTATGACAGCCCTTAAGGCGGGGTGAAGGCGTCTTTCCTGTCCTCTTTTGGCTGCCTAGCCACTCTCACCATGCACCTAAATTCCCTCAACTGCCAATTTCACCGCCAATTTGTAGAATCCATCCTTGCCTATTAGTTGGCATATAAAGACTGTGTCCTCGCCTCTTTCAGTCTTTTCTACCATTGTTCTTCCACTACTCTTCTACCACTCTTCCACAATATTTTGTGCGTCCAATACACTACCAAACCTTCAGCAAATCTCCTCTTACACTACAAGATCAACATGGCCGGCAACAAAGACGTCAGCTTCTCCGCTCGTGAGATGGAGGTCCTCGCTCTTGCATGGCAGTGCATGGATCAGCAGCCCAAGGCAAGCTTCTTCTTCTTCTTCTTCTTCTTCTTCTTCTTCTTCTTCTTCTTCTTCTTCTTCTTCTTCTTCTTCTTCTTCTTCTTCTTCTTCTTACCCTAATCCCCGGCACCATACTACACTCCATTCCACTTGACCTCCTCCTATACTAACATAACCCCCACAGATCAACATGGAGAAACTCGCCAACCTAACCGGCTACACCCTCGGAAGCGCAGGCGTCACCTTCGGCAAGATCAAAACCAAGATCAAGCTCCTCGGCGAATCGCTCTCTGCAAACGGCCCCTCCACCCCCAAGAAAGCTGCCGGCCCTGGTCGTGGCAAGAACTCTTCCACCCCAAAGAAACGTGCTTCTACAGCTGCTTTTACCACCCCAGCCAAGCGCCCCCGAAAAGGTGCCGCTGCAGCCAGCCAACCTACTTCTTCACCTTCAGAGCACGTTTCCGCTGCCATCGATGACGACGACGACGAGGACTTTGATCTCGGCGGCGCCAAGGTCAAGAAGGAAGAACCGCGTTTCGACCAGGGTTTTGGTTTCTATGATGAGTCGCTCGAGGCACGTGAGATGGGCGGTGGTGGTGCGAGTTATGGTTTCTTGGATGGCGATGAGGCGTTTGGTGGTGCTGTTGGTGGAGGAAGGAGTGCGGCCAATGGATACAGGAAGCCGTTTGCTGAGGGTGCGGAGTAATGAGGAGGAAAGATTGGGGACGACAAGATGATTTAGAGAAGGGAAGGCGGGGAAAAACTTTGCGATTGGTGGGGTTTCATTCGTTTTGAAGTACGGGGATCTGGCACGCGGCATCTAAGCGGGCATGACTGCTGAGGGTGCGATTTGGCGTCTTTATGAGGCATAAGGGAAAGAAAATGCATTGCGGATGAATTACTTCAATCTCGTTAGAGTGCACATGTGCCTGAAGCGATTCGCTGAATTTTCAAAAAGTAGAAGAGAAGATGTTAATCACCGTAAAGACGTATAGGCTGTGATGTTAACAAACACCCCCACCCCCCCCCCCCCCCCCCCCCCCCTTCCCATATAAACACACATCCTTGAAGCCATACCAGCACGGCCATTTTACGCCCTCCAGGAAATCTTACATTACTTCCTTCACAACACAGTCAAGCACTCAGAGTGCAGAGATGGCTTCGAGCAGCACATCCAGCGTCCGATCACCGACTCCCTCCAAGCCCTCCCTCAGCGTCCAAGCAACATCACTCTGCAGTCCCAGCGGAACATACACACCACCCTCATCCTTGTTGACCTCCATCCTCTCTCCCAGCCTACTCGTGTGTTCCCACTCTCTAGCCGCTTTCTCTGCGTTTTCGATGACTTTCCTCGGGATACCGCACATGGCCGCGCAGTGCATACCGAAACTGCCTTCCGCCACACCTTCTTCTAGTTTGTAGAGGAAAGTGATAGATTTCGAGGCATCGTCGACGTGAATCCGCATACGCTTGTTCTCGACTTCAGGGTGGAATTCGAATTCCTTGGCTAGAGAGCGGTAGTGGGTGGCGAAGAAGCCGACACAGCCTACGCGGGTGCTGATGTCGTGAAGAACAGCCTGTGCAACTGCCACACCGTCGTAAGAAGATGTGCCGCGACCAAGCTCATCGAGAATGACAAGTGAACGAGGTGTAGCTTCAGAGAGAATCTTCTGTGTTTCGGAGAGTTCGACAAAGAAGGTGGATTGGGCAGCGAAGATGTTGTCGTTGGCGCCAAGACGAGACATGATGCGGTCCACAGGTGTGAGTTTGGCTGATGTGCAGGGTAGATAGCAACCGACCTGTGCGAGGATGACGGCTATGCAAGTCATACGAAGGATGGTGGATTTACCGGCTGCGTTTGCGCCAGTAAGCAGACTGATGTTGGCAGACTCGCCGCCTAGCCTGATGTCGTTGGGGATGAAGTCGTCGACTGTGTTGAGCATGCACGGGTGGCGGAGCTCTTCAAACTCAACGACAGTACGATTACCCTCCTCAAAGACCGGGCGACAGCTAGGCTCTCCAAGTGAAGCAGATGCTTTTGCGAGACTGATCAGACAATCCAGCTGAGCGATGATCTTGACGGCCGCAAGCCAAACCTTGTAGTCCTCATCGAAGCACTGACAAAATCGAGTAGCAACTTCTCGGGTAATCTGGCCATGCGTCTCTTGCGCTTCTTGTAGTGCTCGCACCAGCTTTCGAAGCTCGGGTGTGTAGTATCGAGTGACCTTGGCAGTAGCCGACATTTGGTCCCAGTTGTTGGGTACTTTGACCTTCTTGGGTACTTCTAGTTGGTAGATCTCCTTGCCAATGTCGTTGTATTGAACAGCATTAGAGCCGAGCTCTTTGCGAGCTTTCTTCAACAGTACGTCCAATTTGGCTTTGCAGGTATCAATCTCTTCCTGGCTATTATCAAAGTCCTCTTCGATGCCAGGCGCAGGAATAAGAAGTCCCTCTTTTCGGGCGACGTCCCGATCGAAAGCTGAGTTCCATTTCGCCAGGGATGCAGCCAAGTCAGGCATGGAAGATATGAGTTGTCCAATAACACCTTCACCTTCGCCAAATTCTTTCAAAAGGCTAATGGTGTATTCAATCTGTTCGAAACCTTCCAGTACTTTGAGGAAGTCCTGCGCCCTGCATCGCCCCGCGTGTACGCGAGAGATGAGACGCTCGAGATCTGGCAACTTGCTGAGGGATGCACTAAAGTTGTCCATAATTGTAGAGTCGGCGTTGAGCGCATCCACAGCGTCCAAACGAGCGTTGATCTTGGTTGCATCTGCGAGAGGATGACATACCCACTGGCGGAGTAGTCGCTTTCCAAACGGGGTGATACAGCGGTTCAACATAGCGAAGAGAGTACCCTCGGTTGATCCATCAAACGTGTTGGCGAATATCTCCAGATTGATCAGACTTTGGCCATCAAGAACCAGACTGGTAGCCTTCCGTATAGGGTCGTACCACTGGAAGTTTCCGAGCGAGACAAGATCACGCTCGATCATCAGTGTACGCAGGTATTGTAGCAGAGCACCGAATGATGACATGACCAGTTCCTGCTCTCGCGCTTCGCGTAGCACTGTTGGCCAGGCCTCAATGTTGTCTTCTGTGGGCGACTCGAAGTAGTTATTCGCCTCAAGCTCCCGAATGGTGATGTCAGCTGGCCAGAACTCCTTCTTGGGCTTGAGGTAGTTCCAGATCGTTGTAGGTGGCGTGTTGTTCTTGAGTATCCGCAGGGCTTTGGCAGAGACGCAAGACTTCTCCAGGAGTAGTTCACCGGGCCTCATCTGGGCAATGAGGGTTTCAAACTTGGTCATGTTGACATCATCGGTGAACTCGCAAAGCTGAAACTGTGCAGTAGCAGTGTCCACAAACGCTATTCCGAAGGTTGGCAGGTTATCGCGATCGATTTCCTTGATGGCCATGCAGTATGTCGACATCTCACTCTGAAGCATGCCTGTATCGACAAGTGTACCGGATGTGAGCACTGTGGCGAGCTCTCTTCGAATCACTTTGTTTTCCTTGCCAGCCTTCTTTGGAGTCTTGCCCTTGTCATCACGTTCGCGCATCTCCTTACCAAGAGCCGACTCCATTTGGTCAACTCTAGCAACTTTGTGTCCTGCCGCTACGAATTGGGTTGCCCACATGTCCAACGACGCTTCTGGTACACCCACCATTCTCATGTTGACCCGATCAGTTAACTTGAGGTCGAAGAGCTGGTGGCCTATCGAAGCGTCCTTCTCATAGAGCTCATAAAACTTGCCCTTCTTGAAAAATACAACGGTATCCCACCACTTGCTCTTAATCTCCCAGTACTGCTTCTCAAAAGCAGAGAACTTGTCCCATGCGATCGGGGGAATATAGAGTGTGCGGGGGTCGTAGTCTGGATGATCAACGGGATGCCGATCGGCGTCCATCTGGTGGGCAAGCCATGGGTATCTCGTCTCAGGTTCAGACGCGCTCGGTCGTTCCTTGGTCTTCTTGCTGGGGTCCTTCTTTGTCGCCTGTATAGACACGCGGGGTTTGAAGACCACTGGGTTCTCTGGATCGTAGATCCATTGCTGTGCCGTCGACGTGCTGGTCGTTATGACGTCGCCATCGTCTTCCTCGTCCTTCGCCTCGATTATAGGTGGTGACGATGCTGGGGAAGTTTTAGCACGAGCCTTGGACGTTGCTGGACGTTTGCGTTTCTTCGACACAACCTCCTCTTCGGAATCATCTGGGACAATGAAGTCTTCCACATCATCGTCATCTTCTTCCTCAAGCATTGCCTTCTGTGTGGCCGCGTCTAATCCGAACTCGTCGTCTGAATCGTCGTCGATGATGACCCGCTGGCGCTTCGTTGCTCTGCCTCTTGCATTGTTCGCGATTGGACCCAGCACGTCCTCGTCCTCGGCATCCGATTCGGCATAATTGACAGGTTTTCGTGCCTGGATGGAAACGTTAGCGAGTGCAGTCAGAATGTACAATGGCACATCTCGCGTACCTTGCGTGTTGGGCTACTTGGAGTAACATCTGCAAGCTCTGACATAACACGATTAGTTTTGGTGTCCAATCCTGCGAGAGGTAATGGCAGACCATTCTCCTTGTTCCTTCCTACTGTCAATTTTTGTTCATATTTGATGGGGCTCGAGTAATCGGGGGCGTCGCTGCTCGGCACGGGTGTAATAGCTGCAGACGGAGCTTTGAACGCCTTGTTTGCTAGTTTCGAGGTCGGCGTCTTGTTGACTGGTGTGGCATCGGACGGTGCGGGGCTTGGTGAGTTGGTAGACTTCTTTTGGAAGAAGCCCAGAATGGACTTTTGGCCCTTCGCTGATTGCGACGCAGAGGCGGGCTGCTTCTTTTGTAAAGCCCGAGGCGTTGACATCTCGTTTCCTTCGACGCCACGTGCCATAGTTATCGTGGTGTTGAAATGTGTGAGGTGAAAGTAGACAGAGTTTGGGACTATCAACGGTTGCGACTGCCGTATTCTGGGGAAGGGAGGGACGCGTCGGACGCGTTGCGCTAGCCCTCGTCTGCGCTTAAGTGGCTTGGCAGATGATGCAACGCGCAGGTGCGTTCATATTGCTACGCTTTCTACCGTTGAGAAAAGCGACCATGTCAATTTAGAAAAAACAAACTTTGTGTCGGAGTGTCTTCATTGTAGCTATTGCTTTCGTTTATTTTGCTATTACATGGCAGATGCCCAAGTTCTCTAGTTCTTGATTCGTGCGTCCTCGTCGGCCACGCGACTTGTCCAGCGCAGTGCAGCGCGCCGGTAAAGCTCCACCTTCTTGGTCAACTTGCAAATGCACCCATTCGTAGTCTATCATACCCACTTCCTGTGCATCATCACCATCAGCGTTGTAGTTTGCAAGGTCGTTGCACGACCAATTGCAGCCCGGCCCGCACGCATCTGTTACCAAGACCTGAAGATTATCGTGAGTCCTATTTCGCTTTGCCCTTGACCGCCTTGCTCCTGTCCACCTTGGTAGGCTGGATGCGCGCCATCATCTCCTCTTTGGTGATGAGATGATCAACGCGCTCCAGCAGACCCAGCAAGCTCTTCATGTTTCCGCTCCACTCGTTCAGCACATCGTCGGCATCTCTGGGCTTCGAGAACGTAACGATTCGCGCGGGTCGATCAATCTTGGCGTAGATGGTCTTCGCAGACACCAGTTCGCTGATGTTCTTCTCTGTCTCATCTTCGGTGAGATCCAGCAGCTCTGTCAAACGTGGGATCTGGATGCGTGTGTAGTATTTGGCGACGACGCGAACGTTGTGCTCAATGACACGCTTTCGGAGATCCTGCCATCTCTGGAACGCCTTAGGATCACCCGAGTCGTCCTTTTCCGCATCGAAAACATCCGTCTCCGTAAGGTGAGGTCCGAACTGCTTAGCTACCATTGGCCACCTCATAAGCTCGGGCACAGTGAAGAGCTTAACTAATTGTGCGTCTTGTGGAATCTGAGAGTTTCGAGAGTCGCGCTGGATACGGTGGATGAGATCTGACTGCTCGTTATCGTACGGTGCGAGGATGACGAAGTAGATAACGCGCTGAAGGACCTACAAGTATGTCAGTAAGAACATCCGAAATTAAAAGAGCTTTTAAACATACCGCTCGAAGCTTGTTGGGATCCTCCTCCACAGCCTCGGTATCCAGTACTTGTCGGTAGTGCTTGCAGACGTCCAGGTACTTGTTGTCGTGCTTCGCCAGAGTGATCTGCTGCTCGTAGAACTGGAGCTTCAGATCCGTGACATCGTCCTCTGGTTCGATGGGTGGGTCGTCGGGGCTTCGATTCTTCTCCTTCTCTTCCCGCTCCTTCTGGTCCTTCTCGAGCTGCTCGGCAGTCTTCTTCGGCCTCCGGGCAAAATACTTCGTGCTGATCTTCCTGCTCAGAATACCAGCCTGTGTCCAGTCGCCCTTTTGTATACATAGCGCCACTTGTTGTAGGATGAACTCCGTCTTCTCGCGGCGGGTCATGGAGCCGAAAGTCTCGACCTGCAACTCGCAAAGAATGTCTGTCGCCGAATCGATATCGCCTTGCTCCTTCTTAATGTTGGACAGAATGCGGGTTACTCGGGCACGCTCGACTTCGACGAAAATCTACAACCGTGTCAGCAACAGCACGTGTCTTGCTCGTTGATGCCGCCTACTTTGCCCTCGGTGACTGTACGCAGCGTCTCAATGACGGATAGCTTTGTCTCCAGGTTTGGTGTCTCATCCAAGAAGCCCATGGCTGTCTGTACCATCTTGGTAGTGGCTTGCTTGAGCTGTCCATGCTTCTTGGAGAGGAGCAGGACCTGCTCGTTCATCAAGTTCCAGTCATTTGCATTTTTTGCTATTGTGACGATGGCGATTATGATTCGGGAGGTAGAGGCAAGATCTGAGGCCTGGGAAATGTCAATATGTACTCAGGCGCATCAGCCAGGTGGTTGTGTACCTGGCGGGTCTGCTTCTCGAGCGTGAGCAGCTTGTCGATTCCAGCTTGCGGGTTGCTCTAAACAACTGCATTAGCTTTGCTTCGGTTTCAGCAGCCATCAAACATACAGATGCTAGCTTCTCCGCCTCTGGGATAGCCGCATCGACCTCCTTGGTAAAGTCCTTGTCGGCCTTGAGCACTTCTCCGCTAGACATGGTGGCGGGGTCGTGATGTGTAACTGTCGGGCTTCGGTGTATCTAATCGTCCCCCAAATAGAGCGTAGGCAGCAAAAAGAAGGATCGAATGCGGGAGAGAGAGGTGTGGGATGGGGCGGCGACGTTGTTTGGTGGTGTTCAGCTCATCAGTGATGTAGAGATCCACACTCCGAGCCGGACGCTTTGGCCACCACTCTGCGCTAGGTCCAAACATCCGCCGAAGAGCCTCAGCCTCATCCTGGAGCAGGCACGTCTCTTACACCATACATACCCGAACCTGGACGTAGAGCTCTTCGATGCACACAATCATCCAGCAGTACACCATACGCTGAATACTGTAGCTAGCTAGACCATTTTATGTCCTTTCCAAGTTTACCCGCTCGCTTCTTAATTCTGAGTACGCACTTGACGCATCCGGTGATTCGACAATCTTACCATCACTGTGCATCGCGGAGAGCAGAGAGACGGCGGCAATATTTCCATGCGAAGAACCAAACTTTGGCGCGGATAGACTGCGTTATCAGGTGATCTGCTGCTGCCATTAACGAGTCTGATACAAGGTGTGGGTGCCGCGCTAGAATATTCATCGCTTTTCATACTAGGTCGCTGGATCTTCATAGGACTTGTAAGGTGGTAGCTAATGAGATGAAGGGTATCCATCTCCGCGTCAATACCATCACCTTCATCCCTTTCTGTCTGGAGAGAGAGAGAGAGAGAGAGAAGAGGACACCTTTCTTTGACTGCACTCGATTTGAGGCCAATTCGAGCATCTACTGCACTCGACTCGGTGGACCAAGATGATCATGCTTCATTACGCCGCCGAGTGCGTCATTGACGATATCATCGCTCAAGTCATCGAAGATTGACCAGCTTTGAGCAGCAAATTTCGGGCAACCATCCAAGCCATTTGAAGCGGCTGTGACTTTCCGGCCATGCACCGGTCTAGGAATCTTCCTCGAGACGAGTTCACACCATCTTTCTGCGAGACCTGCAACTGAGTCTAGACCTCATTGTCACACCCAACATTCAACGACCTCATTTCCCAGGCATATAGCCTATCGATCTAACAACCGAGTCTTTCACCTAGCGGTCCACAGTCTGCAAGTATTTCGACCGAGCAGTCTACACACAGGACATGAGACGGCAGATGTAGCAAAATTCGTCACCAGCACTGACTGAGATTACAGTATTGTCACTTTCTAGACTACTCAGCATACACTCATCAAAGTTTATGAATGCTTTTGCAATGTCTCGGATACGAATATGTATGCACAGTGCATTTAGGGTGTATGAGTCGTGAAGATGGTGTGACGACATTAGATCTCCACGAAAGGCGATTGCCGCCATGCCTTCTGCAGCAAAGCTGTGATGAATCAATCCATCGTTACATCATCGCTGTTCAATATCTTAATTCGCGATGGCTCACAGTAACAACATTTTTAATTAGTCTTCTTCACAGTCGCGAGCTTCGCCCTCACCGGCACATTGTGCTCTACATTCTGCGTATCCGGAAACCCCTCCAGCTCCACACCCTTCCTGAACAACACACAGTGCGTACTTCCACCATAGTGAAACATACCAATCTCATCCCCCTTCTTCACATGCTGACCTTCCTTGACAGTGGTCTCGCACGTTGAGACTTCAGTCATCCCGATGCCCATGAAGCACACCAGGCCAAGATCCTTGTTATCAGCTTCAAAGAAGATAATGGCGCGTGTAGCCGTGGCGGTGAGGTAGCCTTGGCCTGTTTTCTCGCCTCCCTCATCGATGCCGCCTTTAGCTGAGGGATCACCAAGACCTTCGAAGAGTGGCTCAGAAAAGTAGGTGCCCTCGACGAGGTAGGACTTTACGACTTTGCCACTGACAGGCGCGTGCCAACGGTGGTAGCTTAATGCGGAGAGGAAAGCTTGGTATATGGTTCCACCAATGAACTGCTCGTGCAGCGGGTCCATGGCGAGCATGTCCATGAGCGAGTAAGGTTGACCCTTACACCAGAAGCGGTCGCGCTGGGAAATATTGCGTCCTACTTTGTATGGCTTCGACTCACATGCACAGGCGATGATGCTGTCATCGTCAGGACTAGCAACGGGCCGCTTGTCTTCATGGAAGTGGCGAGTGAAGAAATCGTCCCAGGACTTGTACCCGTGATACTTCTTGGTTGGGTCGCAGTGGAACATCTCTTCAAAAGTGTAGGATGTTTGGCCGACATTGGCTGTTAATGCGAGATCGTGAGTGCCGTGATCACTCAACCAGCCCATCTTATCGGTGCCAAGGACGTATGCTGATGCTGGAGAGGCGAGAAATTCTGCCCATGCGTTGAGGACCTTCTTGATCATCTTGTTGACCTCGGGGTCTAGAAAGAACGCGAATCCGGATGGTGTGCCCTATTTGTTGCGATCAGCCTGTATCCCACAGGTGTTTGAAGTGAAGATACTCACCATCGGCCAGTCCAAGATCGCATTGAACGGCGTCCCCACCATACCAACAGAGTACTCATGATCACTCCATTCGGGCGCCGTCGTAAGAATATGATTGAACAGCTCCAGCATGTGATGGTAATCGCGGACCTGCTTATGGCCTGCAGGATCGCTCTTATACGGTTTTTTCATAGGGATCTCCTCAAACATGGAGTTGACCAGGATGTAAATACGCGTATTATCCTCGATCAGGTACTTGAACTCACTCAAGACAGGATGAAGCTCTTGAGGGTTGTTTTCCACCCGCTCGATTATGTCCAACAGCCATTTCTTGTGAACGCGGTGGTCTGATGGTAGCCAGGAGCCGGCCCTGTGAACACGGTGTTCCTCGGGTACATTCTTAGTATTTTCCTGATGCGACGTGATTAAGGGTGTCATGATACAGGATTGTGGTTCTTTTGGCAAGAAGATGATCTTGAGAGGATGCATGGCATACACTGTGGTTGAGCATCATGTATACGTCATCTGTACGCGCGAACCTCGTAATCTACGGTTGATCACGTCTGCCTAGGCGGGAACCATGCATCGCATAAGCCCCATGTCAAGTATACTGCGAGTAGATCTTGTTGAGTTGAAGAGATTGCTATAGCTCTCGCTACAGAAGTTGAGTGCAGTAGGCTGTCGCTTCCACCAAGTCGGGCAACGCAGAAGCGCTTTTCTAGGTAGTCCCTCCCCATCGGTCCTTCTTGGTCACTGGATTCCATCAATCTACCTCCAGCGAAGCCCACAGATAACACGCGGGTATCACTCTGTATTGACTTCTGGGGGACTTATGCAAGATACATGGTGTTCGCACGCCGGCAATAGCAAAAATGTCATCGCCCGCCGCAATGAGCCTTGAACACCCGTAATCTGCAATGGCAAAACCGACACTTTAGTGACTCGAGAACATTGGCAGTGCTATCCCTATATCTTGGTCGACCCCAAGGAACTCTACCAGGCCTGCAAACACAATGCTGACATCATCTTGTATCGAGGAAGACTGGCTTGTGTGAATATTGTGTGACAGTTGGTCGTCCATCGCTCCATCTGTGCGGAATAACTGCTCAATCGACTGATACTCGTGTCGCAAAAAGAACAGTGGCTCCCAGGTATGATGGACAGACGCGCGAGGGTAATGAGTCTTAACTCTCGTTTGGTCAATACAATCGATGTAATGTGCCTGCACAAGAAGACGCGGTAGTAAGCCCACATGTGCTACTGGTGGTGTCATGATGAAACATGATTTCCTCCAATGTTTGTTCATACTCCAATAGTTCGATGGCGACTGTATACCGACATCTACATCCGCATGCCATGACCCGATTTGTTATCTTTGAAACTCGAGGAAAAATAACGATGCCCGATCTGAGGAACCTGGAATTGCTTGCTACCAAGTTATTCGAATATCTTTGGAAGCCGTCGATATAGAGATGAACGCGCTTGCTGTACTCCCGACGAAGGGTTGGTGTGCCATAGGATGTCGAGCTTTTTCTGCGTTGCTATCAGCGCAACTACTGCGTTTGCGTGGATTGAGTCCAGGTCCAATGAATAATCTACGGGTTTAAGTGACCCAGCTTCACGCGGCATCAAACTCAAAACTGCAAACACACAGTCGCGAGGATCAATAGCGTGGCATTTCCAGCCAGTGTAGAGACATGTGAGAACTTCGGTCCTGGCCTCTTATACTAGTAATCATTGAAGAACACCGGGTAATTCGTAGCGGCTCTTTGCACACAAAAGGCTCAGGCGGTCCGGGACGGTAGGTGTCAAAGGAGTTCTTCGTTGCTGACGATGAGATAGACAGTTCGAGCCAAAGTTACCTCTTGTATTATCTATACACGAAAAAATACCGTGTAGAGAAGAGCTGCTTCAGGTCCATCAATAGGGCTTGTTTCATGTCGGCATGGG
Organism: Alternaria gansuensis; assembly: GCA_009289805.1. Lineage (NCBI taxonomy): Eukaryota > Fungi > Ascomycota > Dothideomycetes > Pleosporales > Pleosporaceae > Alternaria > Alternaria gansuensis. The sequence continues at coordinate 82,392 of WBOK01000262.1, read as the reverse complement.
CGTGATGCAGCCCTTCAGCAGCCAGCGGAACAAATGTCCATAATCAATCGGACAGGGCGATAGCGAATGCTGTGATATGCAAAAGCGGACATTACGAGCTTTCGAGTAGATCGAGTCCATGATACTCACTTAATGATTGCGTTCGCTAGCACGGGTTAGATCAATACCTAGGGTTGGAGTTCATTGTTAGCACAAATCTGGAAAAAAAAGTACCACGAGGCGCCAACGTACAGATTGCATTGACCTACAGCTTGCGACGTATTCCTGTTCGTCTGAGTTTTCGAAGAACAGCATCGCAATTTGTAGTAATTGATTTGTACCCGCCCCTAATACAAGGTCATCGTCCAGGTCAAAGTGTATGATCTCACAGCGAATTGGGGCAGCTGTCTCGCCTGGAACGAGCACTATCAGTCTAATCTCTTGACCAAGAGTGTAATTAAGGTACATATATATGTAGCGACCCGTGGCGTCTACAGTCTTCTCGATAGGAGCGGAGACTGAGGACATGAATACTGCCTCACCACATGCAAGGCAGCATCTTATGCCATCGAATTTGCGTATATCCGGGTACTTGCATGCTGTTTCAAACATTGTGCTATGTAGCTGTAGTTTGCCAGTTGCTTGTACGATTGGAAAGGTCAAGAGCAAAGGAGTTCGTTTTTGAGCTGGTTGACGTAGATAGAGGAAGGCAGTGAGCTGAGCCTGACCTCTTGGTGGTGCCATATTGCACGCATCTTGGAGGCTGTGCATCATCCAATCTGTGAGTCACGCACACCTATTAGGCTGGGACTGAGCCTCACGTTGAGCCTAGCAGCGTGCGCATCAATGCAGGTTGATCATTTGCGTTCCTAGTGCATCCATATGACGGAACGGATCAAAGTCCCATCGTTGATCAAGTCCTGTTCCTGACGTGGTCCAACAATCCATGTGTGACAAAGCAAACAGGTAACAGTCACCTACGATCGTGTAGCTCCGACGACCTGCATCTCCATTTCTGACATCGTGGCCAGGTCTGAGAATCAGCGGAACCGTACAGCCATCAATCGCCCATACAGTATCGCCCATGTCGAAATCATGACTCGTAATTGCGGGAAGATATCCAGCCCTAAAGATGCGTTTATCCTCCCCAAGCGTTTGAAGCTCAGTACAAAACTGTTGCAGGCCGATCCAGTGGAGGTTTCCAGGATGCCCCGTGGCCGAGGATTTGTTCTCTAGTTGGAGTTGCGAGTGGCTTAGGCGAGTGTAGGAGGGATCGAAGAGCCACTTGAATCGCATAGGCCATGACCGCATGTCAAAATCTCTTGGGCCACCGTCGCCATCGACGAGAGTCGCCAAGTCGAGACCAAAATTCCGAGCGTCTTGCCATCGAATGCTTCCGCTAGTCTGCTGTCTGGTCGTGTCGTCAACGGTAGCGAGGCAATGTGCGCGAACTGCAATGGATGGCTTCGACGAGAGACTAGTTGGCCAACTTGCAGGAATATCAACCACTGCTCCCCAGTTTATCGAGCTGAACTGGGCAGCTAATGATGAACTCCCCATCAGTTTCTCTAAAGATCTCCAAGGACCTATCTTCGATCTTTGGAACTGAGGACGCAGCGTAACGTGGCCTCCGTATTCCGCCCAATCCGGTACCCAAGTGGGTAAGCTCTTTTGCATGGATCTGACTCTGAGCGCTGCATAAGCTAAGATCTCGAAATCTTCCCTACAGATGATAATCGCGGCCGCCGCGCGTGTCATGACTTCATCCACGCTTTGCGAATAATCAATCTGTATCAAACTCTGCAAGCGTTCGCCAACCAAGCCCAGAAGACCATATATCTTATCCCTGGGATCCGTGGACGAACAGTTGCGTGTCATTTGCAACATCGTGAGTAAATCTCTCGTCGGAGCACTAACTAGTGGATCCCAAGCAAGTGGGCCAGGAACTTGCAATCCCGAAAGCCTGGCTCGTCCTCGGATACGGCTCATCAAATTAGCATCCATAGGACACGATGCATTCCCCATGACCATCACGGATTTTTGCGCCAATGCTACCTCTTGAATCACCCACACTCGCGAGGCCCATCTTTTCGCAAACAGTTTCCGCAGCGCAGCCTGACGTTTCTCGGTGTCTATCCACAGAGTGCGCGAGCCGAGCCCTAAATCTTCATCGCCTAGGTAGACCAAAACCTGCGATGCGCCCGAGTAGATCTTTGCCATGAGCGTAACCTGCTGGTTCCGCTCTTGCACGTTGCTCTGATCGATAGCGAGTGCATCGACCCATAGCATTCTTTCTTGCGACGTAAGTCTCAACCTGCGCAACGCAGACGCACAGCTTGATGTTACTGGCAGACTTGAGGTTTTTTCCTCTCCGATGTAAGAGCAGCTGATGCGCTGTGATAAGCTAGCGTCTCCATCTTCAGAAGCCCAGGTATACGAAAGCGCCTCGTATTCGATGTCATCGTCCAGATTCGCGTGGAGAAGATCGCATCGAATGGGGTCGTGGAATTCGCCAGGGTAGAGACACAAGAGGCGAATCTCTTCTCCCTCGGAGGGGTCCAGCGGCCGATATCGGAAGCTGTTGGAAATTCGGCGTCGTGGCAAATGCGTGGATTTGGTATCTGGCATCTCGACGCGCTCTTTGGAAAGCGCGTGCGAGTTCTTGGTATGACTGAAGAGAAATTCAGTCAATGCGTATGCGGAGGTAGATCCTGCAGATCCGGTTCGCAAAATGCCGAGTTGTGGTGGTTGAACGCATCGCGATAGGTTCTGCCGAGGCCGAGCAGACAAACTTTGGTGCACAAGATATGTATCGTGAAATCTAAAAATACCCAAGGTCTGTGGAGAGCGGACAGTGGATATCTTGTGGCATGACACTACATGTGCAGTGCTCCTAAGAGGTTGTTGTGGGTGTTGTGGACGCGTGGCTGTGGCTGTGGCTGCTCGATTGTGGCTGGGGGCTGGTGACGCAAACCTAGCGCACTGGACGTAGACGAATCGAAAAGCGAACGCGATGATCTTGTATACCTGTCCAGTTTTTTTTGACTTTTGCGACTGATTAGTAGAGGGTAACGTACCTCACGGGTTCGTGCACCACACAGGTTCGTGCACCACTTTTGCTAAGCCCCCACCAACTCTACCTCTATACGCGATGCCTTAACAACAACACTAAATAGAGCCTTCTAATAAGCGTTAGATATAGACTGCCCTTTAAGCTCTTAAACAAGACGCAACACTCTCCTTACAACGCGCTACAGCTATCTATAAAGTTACTTATATAACACTAAGCTGCTAACGCGCAGGATGAACTCTATAAGTAGATTACTAGCCTAAATTAAAAGATCTAATAAAGACTAAGAAGAGTGTAGTTATTAAGTATATACTTAACTTTATTTTGCGTAGATTTCTCTCTAAGCTTATAGCTATAGCTAATATAGCTAATTTCTTACGCGTAAAGCGTAATTTAAGCTAAGTTAGCTTAAACTAGTTTAGTATATAAGTTATATACTACTCTAAGTTTATAATAAAGTTAAGTTATAAGTATAATTATAAAAGAATACTTTATTAAAATTTTAAAGCTATTTAAAGCTAGTTTTGCTTAGTAGCTAATATAAACGCTAAGTATAGTATTTAGAATAAAAATATATATAACTTTAATAAGTTAAGCTTTATAATAAGCTAAATATTAACTAAAATAGTTGTTATAGCTTTAAAAAGACAAAAAAAGCTAAAAGTAATAGAGTAAAGTAATAATAAGTAAATAATAGTTATTTAAAGTATTAATATAATAAAGTAAGCTATTTTACTTTTAATTATTTTTAAAAGCTATTATTATCTTTCTACTTAGTATAAGAAGAAAAATTTACTTTAAAACTAAGTTATTGTAGTTTCTAAAAATAGCTAGATAATAAATAAGCTTAAGCTGTAGTAGTTAAAGCACTTTAATAAGTATAAAAGAAACAAGTTATAAGTGCTTATTAGCTTTTTATTATTAATAGCTATAAAAGCTATAACTTGCTTAACTTCTAGTAGTACTATAAAAAAACAAAATTATTAATATTTATATACTTCTATACTTATTACACTTTTTATAGCTTTTCAATATAAAATATCTTACTTATTTAAAAAAAGTATATAGGCGCTAAGCTAAAATTTTTATAAATAACAAAATTACTTATATTATAAAAGTTAAGTTTCTGCTATACTTTATACGCGCTTAAAATATAGTAATTACTTTTAGTAATATTTAAAAAAAGTTTTAAAGCGCTAAATTAGTTTTATTTAACTTAAAATAAGTTATATTAGCTTTTAATATTTAGTTGTATACTTTATTACTACTACTACTTATTAATACTAAGCCTTAGTAGTTGTAAACTCTAAGTAATACTTTTAAACTAAAGTTGTAATTAACATTTATTAAAAAAAAGATTTGGAAGTATATAAATAGCTTACTAATATCTATAGTAGAGGCTATTAAGAAAGTTTTAAAGAGGGCAGTATTTATTATATATAAGCTAGTATTAGTATAAAAAAAGATTATAGAGTTTTAAATAGTAAATAAAGCTGCTACGCAACGTAAGTTGCATAAAAAAAAGCAAATCTAAGTAAAAAAAACTTTAATAGTTAAAAATAAAGCTTATCTAACTACTCTAAAGGAGTTTAAGGCGCGTAGTAATAGAAAAAAAGTAAAAAAGTAAGTACGCGCTAAAGGAGGTAAGCTAACTTAAAAGCGCTGTAGATAGTATAATTAGACTAAGTATAACACGCGTAGGTATAGGTAAGTAGTAAAAGTAGACTCTAAATAATATCTTGTGTTATATTACTTTATACAGGGCCAAAGCAGGCTGTTTTGCGCTAGAATAGGGTAGTTTTAGTGGGGGCTTAGCAAAAGTAGTGCACGATCCTGTGTAGTGCACGAACCCGTAAGGTACGTTAGCTGCTTTTCACTTTTTTGGAAACCCCATTTTAACTACAACAACAACCACTACCTTTAACACCTTAAAATAAATACCTGTTCAGTAAGTCTTTGCTAGTCGTCTTTTCTTCAAAATATAGAACACGTTAGCAGCTTTTAATATAGCGTTGTGTAAGTTAAGTGAGTTATGCCAGGTGATTAGTCAGTAAAAAAATTCTTTATTGTTAGTAAGGAAAAATCACCTAACGTACTCTATAGGCGAGTGGCTCACTCTGCCAAGACTCTATTAAAAATTGCAACTACCTGTATCTATCTTATAATGCTGCAACGTAACAACGTAATAAAGCCTCTAAATAAATATTAATTATAGCTTACTTTTTAGGCTTTAAAATAAGACCTATATCTAACTTAGTAATGCGCTATAGCTACTTTTAATATTCTTTAAAGAATGCTTAGCTATTAACTTACTAGAAAGAAACTTTAACGCAATTGCATAGCTAACTTAATAAAGCCTATTTTTATAGAAGAAAAGAAATTATTTAGTATATTTTTAACTTTAATGCGTAAGAATTTCTACCTTAACTTACTAGACTAAAAATGTAGCTAATTCTCTACTTGCTACGCAGTACTATAACTTAGTTAGCTAGAATTAACCTATAAGCTTTTTTAAGCGTTACTTAAAGCTTAAAGTTAAGTTTAATTCAAAGTATAACTGTAAGTAAGCTTTTTACAAAAATTCTAAAGTTATTAAAGACTAGTTCTAGCTAGTATATAGGATAAAAGTAAAGTATAGTATTCTAAATAAAGACATGTACAAGTTTAATAGAACTAGCTTGATAATAAACATAATATTAACTAAAAGAGAAGTAATAAGTTTAGACTGTTAAGGATAGCTGAAGACTGTTTAGTAGAGTAACTAAAAGTAAATAATAGTTATCTAGAGCATTAACGCAATAAGGTAGGCAATTCTACTTTTAATTATTCTTGCTAGTAAGCACTAGCTCTCTAGAAAGTATATAGAGAAAAATCCACTTTATAACTAAGTTAGTAAGGTTTTTGAAAATAGCTAAATATTAAATAAGCTTAGTCTTAAGTGGCTAAAGCACTTTTATGAGTATATAAGAGAAAAGTTGTTAATAGCTACTACCTACTAGTAATTAATAGTTACAAAAGATATAACTTATTTAAGTTTAAGTAATACTACATAAAAAGCTAGAAGATTAGTTTTTATATACTTTTATATTTGTCGCATCTAGTATAGCTACTTAATATGAGAAATTTTAGGCTGTTAAAGAAAACGTATAAGTATAAAGCTAGAAAGCTAATATGTAATAAAATTACTTATATTACTAGGGCAAAGTTTTTGCTACACTTTATTACTACTTAAAACGCCTTAGTTAATTATTCTTTTATTTTTAAGGTGTTAAAGGTAGTAGTTGTTGTTATTGTAGTCAAAATGGGGTTTCTAAAAAAGTGAAAAGCAGCTAGCCTCTACTAATTAGTCGCAAAAGTCAAAAAAAAGATTATGTGTAGTTAATAAGATTCGCACAGTAAGTAAATAAGTTCTAGGAGGAAAGCTTAGACTACTAATATCACGGATAGTTGCGTGTTAGATTGTGCTTATAAGGGGCTCCTCACCTGCAAGGATACTAGCAGGTATTATTGCTTAAAATATACACACGTTATTATTTTAGAGCTATCTCTTACTATCTTCTATAGTGTGAAGCAAGTACTATTGCCTAAAGCTACCTCTTACAGAATAATACCTCCTTCTATAGGCTAATAGTCTAGAGATAGCTTTTTTAACGTAATCTAATACTTAAGGTAATTAAAAAAGCTAAAGCTCTACTATATTTAAACTCTTTAATTTCTTTTAAACCCTATTAAGGCCTACTATACTTAAAAAGCCTAAAGAGTGTACTTAAGGCGCACCTGCAACGCTTAAAAAGCGTATTAATGCTATAAAGAAGTAACGCAATAAACTTTAATTTGTATAATAATTATAAAAGTTAAAAAAAAAAGTGGTATAACTAAAAGAAGTTAAATAAAAAGAAATTCTAAATATACTAATACTACTAACTATATTATCCTGCGCGCAGAACGCACTTAAAGTAACACTAACTATATATATATAATACGCGCTAAAACTTAAAAACTTAGCTAAATACTAAAGTAAAACTTTTAAAGAATATTATAAGCTTACTTATTTTTTTAAAGTAGTATTTTAGCTACTACTATAAAAATTTAAAAAAAATAATAATAAAGTAATTTAAGTAATATAGTATTTTAAAGTAAATGCTTAAAAGCTCTAGTATACTTACTTTAAGTATTTTTTTAAAGTAAAAAAAAAAGTACTAACTTAAAATTATTTTAAGTAATATATACTTAACTTACTATTAAACTTTATTAACTATAGCTTTAAAAAAGTAACTGCGTATATATATACTATGTAGTAAAAAAATTAAACTGTCTAATTATTTATAACTTATTTTAATACTTTTAAAAATTAACTTTTAACATATACTAAAGTATAAAAAGTCTAGTAGTTTTTTATAAAACTAAAGCATAAATTATAATACTTAATTACTAACTACTATTAAATTTTTATATCTAAAGAGAATTTTATTATACTTTAATATATACTTAAATAGAATTTATATAAAGCACTTATTATATATAATCTACTTTACTAAAGTACTTTTATAAAGAAAAAAAAAATACTTTTTTATAGCTATTATACTAAACGCACTTAAAAAGCATAAGAATAGTAATAATATTATATACTTTAAGTGCAAGAAAAAAAATACTACGCTAATAAGTGCTAAAGTAGTAACTTTGATAAAGTTTTAGTTAATATAAACTAAATAAAAAAAAGTTAAGCTTTGCTATAAACTTAAAGTAAGTAAAACATGTACTAATAAATATTTTACTAAGAATATAGCACATATATTACGTATGTTTAGTAACTAAAGTAAAAAAGAAACTTTAAGTTATTTTAAATATATAAGTAGATGTTAGCTTTATTAGTTAAAAAATAGCTATAAAAATAGATTTAAAACTTATTTAAAATATAAAACTTTTTTACTTAAGTTAAATTAGACTTTAAAAGCAAAATATATATATAGTATATAAGCTCTAGCTATACTTAATAAATAACAATAGTATAAAGCGTATTATAAAAGTTACTACGTATAAAGTAAATAAAAAGAAAGTACTACTACTACTTAGTAACTTTTTCTTAAGCTAGGAAGGCATTTATATTAACTATAAAAGGTAAATATAGTGTTAAAAATATATAAAAGTAAATATTAACTTAGTAGCTACTAAAGTATTTTTAAAAGATGCAAAACTTATAAATTTAAAAACTTACTTTTTAAAAGTACTTTAAAGTAATAGCATAAGTATTAAGCCTAAAATATATACACTAAATATATCTATAGCGTAAGTATAATATATACTTAATATATTATAAAATTACGCTAATATCTTTAAAAATAAAGCTACTAAGACTTTTTTATAGCTACAAAGTTTAAATTACGTAATTTTTATTTAATAAAGCAAAAAACTTTTTTAAGCTTTTTTATACTTTTTTTTTAAAAGCTCTAAGTACTTTATAAATATATTAAAAAAGCACTATAAAAAAAAATTTGCTATAGTAGTAGCCTTATAAGCACACTAATACTATTTATACTAAAAAAAGATAAACCTCTATATTTTTATATAAAATATTAAAGCCTTAACACTATTATAATAAAAGATTATTATCTACTTTTTTTAATTAAAAAAACACTAGACTGCTTGTTAGGCATATACTACTACATAATATTAGATTTTAAAAATATCTACTATTGTTTAAAAATTAAGGTAGAAAATAAGTAAAAAACTACTTTTAAAATATAATATAAATATTTTAAATATTTTATTATACTTGTTAAGCTTATAAATACCTTAGCAAGTTTTTAAGCCTATATTAATAAAGCTTTAAAAAGGCATTTAAATTATATCTATATAGTTTATTTAAATAATATTTTTTTCTACACTTATAATAATAATATTATGCTATATTAGCTTGCTGTATACGCTATACTTACCTTTTTATAAATAGTAAAGTTATATATAAATTTTAAACAGTATATATTTACTTTAAATAAAGTTTATTTTTTAAAATTTATTATTATAAGAAGTAGTATTTGCGTAGATCTAGCGCGCGTTGCTACTATTAAGTAATAGCCTACACCTACTAGTATTAAGAAGCTATCGTCTTTTTTAAAATTTATAAATTTTTATTAGCATTTTATTAAGAACTTTACTATAAAAATAATACTTTTTATAAATATCTTAAAAGAGAAACAGGTGTTTTACTAGAATAAAAATATATATACTACTTTTATAAGGCTAAAGTAACACTTTATCTATATACTTATTTTATATTACTTTAAAAATATACGTATTATTTATATTAAGATAAATACTTTAACTTTTACTATATTAAGTATATTATTTTAATTATTTAAAGATAAAAAGTAGTATTTTATAATATTTTACTTATAAAAACTATAAAATACTAAGCTAAACTATAAAGTATACAAATTTAAACTTTTAGCTATTATATAAAGTTTTAAAAAAATAGTAGCACTACTTAAAAAGTACTTAACACACTATTTAAGTATTAACTAATTATAATAACTTGCGCTCTTTACGCGCTATATAAAAGCTATACTAGTATTAAGCACGCTAGGCTCTATATTTGTAAAGTATATAAACTTTATAAATAAACTATTAAAAAGAGTAAATTATAAATAAAAAAACTAATTATTAACTTAACTATTGCTTATACTATAAAACAAACTTTTAGTAAGAGTAAAGTATAGTAAAATAAAAAGTTTTATAACTTAGTATAGCTAAAAAGGCGTATATAAAACGTATGTAGCTAATATTTATAAAATAAAAAGTATTTAAACTACTAGTGCTATAAAGTGTACACTATGCGTGCTACGCTCTCTAGCTAGAGTATTAGTTAGTAGTAAACTTATAATAGTAGAGTTAGAAGCTTTAATAAATAAACTATATTAGTTATAATAAAAGAATACTTTTACTTTATAGTAAGTTGTTGTGAAGATCGTCCGTAGATGATCTGTGTTAGTTCTCGGGGAATGAGTGAGTGCGATAGACGGGGGGTTGTATTAGCACGTTTAGTAGAACGATGTAATAACATAGAGGGGTTAAGAATTAGGTAATCCTTAGATTGCACTTAAAGTTGAACACAATAAACTATAAGAGTTTATTGCCTATGCTATATACCTAAGAGAGTGTTATATTGTCCTATACGTCCTACGTTGTCCTATAAGTAAGACATTGTAGGACTCTATAGTACATTGTAGGACGCACGTGGCCTGTCCTATAGAGGATCTCCGCTAAGACCGTAGGATCACGTGCTAGATGCGAGGTAGCGTTATCTGTTAGTGCATAAAGGTCTGCCCTTTGTTTGGGTTGCCTGGGGTCTCTTCCTGCTACCATCCTTCCTACATAGTCAGTGTGTTCCCTCTCTTTAGGTTCGTAACAGTTGTAGACTTTATGCAAGTAGTATATACTTAAAATAGTAGTAGCATGTAAGTATAGCGCGTTAATAATAAAAAAGTTCTAAAATATAAAAGTAAAATTTACGTTCTACTAAAATAAGCTATTAGGCAAGAAATTTTATTATAAAATTATAATAAGCGTATAGTAAGTTATTTTAGCGCACGTAGAACTTATAAGCTTATTAATAGGCTATATTACTAGCTAGAGCTAGGCTATAATGTTTAAAATTACGTAAAAACCTATTTAGTATACTAAAGAAGCAAGGCTTTAAAATACAGTAAATATAGTTAGTTGTTACTATTACAAGTTTCTAATAAAATATTTAAAAAAGTAAGCTTTAATTTTATAATAAGGCTACTACTAGTAAAAAATAACAGTTTAAGTTGCATATTTAATATATTTTTTATAATTATTAACTACTTTCTAAAAATAGTAATTTATATACTTATTGTAAGGGGTGGTACTTGCTTTACACTACAGAAGATAGTAAGAGATAGCTCTAGAATAATAACATGTGTATATTTTAAGCAATAATACCTGCTAGTATCCTCGCAGGTGAGGAGCCCCTTATAAGCATAATTACAGGTAGGCAAGCTAATAATAAGCAAGTTTAGTAGACCTAGTCTACACGCAACTATCTGTAACAGAGCCTCCCTCTCTAGTTTAGCGTTCTAACAGCCTTAAATTAACTCTCTAGACTATATAAAGATAGTTTAGTAAAGAGCGCGTGTTACTTGCAGCTTAGGTGCTCTTAAGACGTATATTACTTATAGTTTAAGTATATAATAAGCTTTAAGCTTAAGTCTTTATAGTATTATTATAATAACTCTTAAATTTATTATCTATTTTTTAAAATTTTTAGAAGTAAAAGTAAAAGTATATAATTATTATAAGTAGTTTATGCAAAGTAATATTTGCTGTAGTAATAAAGAAAATTTTTAGTATATTTTTTATAATTTTTATTTTAATTAATATATATGATATATAACTCTAGCGCACTTACTACGCAACTAAATAACAAGCTCTATTTTTTATTATATTCTACTATTTAAATTTTAATTATATTAAGAAATTTTACTTATAAGATACTTAGCTCTATAAGTTTAGCATACTTAAAAAAGCTATTAATTTTATTGCTTTGTATACAACCTGCCTGTGTTATATATAAAATATTACTAAGTAAAAAAAATTTGTAAAAAGACTAATTATTATTACTATAACTTTTATACTAAGGGTAACTATAGTAGTTATACTAAAGTAAGTTTTTTTATTTTATTAACTATGCTTTAGCTAATCTAAATAAGTTCTTAAAGCGCTTAATAAGCGTTTAAATTATTTATACTAACTTTACTTTTTTTTTAATACTATAGTTACTAATACTAATATTCTAAGAACTAACTTTACTATTATTACTACTAGTGTTAAGCTTGTATAATACTAGCGCTAATTTAACTTTAAGCTTTTTAATTACTACTATATTACTGCATACACTAGTACTTTTTTAAAAGTTTTTATTTAAGTGCTAATAACCTTACTTTACTACTTAAGCTTAATTTTAGTAGAGTAGCGCTGTATAGTAGCCACTTTTAAATTAATTGCTAGTTATACAGCTAGGATTACTAGTTCTACTAGTAATAATAAAGATAATAATAAGAGCTTAAGTAATAATAATGTACTGTTTTTTAAGTGCGCCCTAGGCGCAGGTAGCGCGCATAATAGTGGTGCTAGAAGTAGTAGTAATAATATAGGTAGTAATAATAAGGTTTGTGCTAGTAGTAAGAAAATTTTTAATAATAAGTAAAAGTAAATTATTTTTATACTTATAGTTTTGGCTTCGGCCTTTTAAGACAACCTTTTAATGTAACTACATATTTTGTAGACACCTTTTTAGTAAAAAAAGATTTATTGCTAACAACAGGTATTTAGGCTTATGCCCCCTTGTTTAGCATTGCTAGCACACAATTAGTGTGTCGCATGTTTAAATAGAAATAAAAATGCGTAATATTCTTCTAACTAACTCTCTTAACTAATAACTATTTACTGCTAACTATTTACTACTAACTGCAACTTCTATTGTGCTGTTGCTATTCTAGCAGTGTTGCAGTTGTAGCGTTTAGTTCCTATTCTTAGATGTAAATAAATAACAACAGTATTACTATCTATACATAGCTCTTTTATTTCTAGAGGCAACTTACAAAATTCTTCTACTTATTAGTTTATTCTAGCTACTTAATAGCTGTTTTAACACGCTTTTGCTTTTTGCAAAGCTACTTCTAAGTCTTTTTACAAGAGTTATATTTACGTAGAAAGAAATTGCTAAAGTAATATACTTTTACTATACTTAGACTATTAATATGCGCAGTGTATATAGTATACTAGCTAAACTAGCCTTTTACAGTCCTTATTATAACTTTAACATCTATAATACTAAATGTATTAAAAATATTTTAACTATAGTTATATTTTAACCTTTGCACTAACTTAACTACTACAAGAACTATTACTACTAGCTTTTTTTTAACTAATAAAGGTAGCTGCTTAACAATAGTAAACGCTAGCTTTATAATCTGCTACTATAGCTTTTAGTATAGTAACTTAGTAAAGTCTAACTTTACTTAATATAAGCTATTAGTTTTTGTATTAAAAAAAAATAGTTTAAGTATTATATTATTTGTATATAAGTTATTTGTATATAGTACTATATAGTATAGGAAATCTTAAAGGTAAAAAGTAGTAGGCAGAGAGCTTTTATAAAGAAGTATTATAAGCTTCTACTACAGTAACGTATGTGTCCTTACCTTCTTTCTCTATCTTTATTACAATCTTGTTGCTAGCTATAGGCTAGTAATTGCTAATAAACACGTTTTAATTAGTGTTGTTTTTTAGTACCTTTAGCAAATTTTTTTAACTCTAATTTTTGCTTAGTAGTTTAAGCTTTTCTACTCTAAGCGCTTAGCGCGTGGACTTTATCTACCTACTGTTTGAATCTTGTTAACTACACATAACAGAGGGTAGCTGCTTTTCACTTTTTTTAGAAACCCTATTTTGACTACAACAACAACCACCACCTTTGACACCTTAAAAATAAATACTTATAGTTTTATTTATTTAGATACTTAATCTACACCCTAAGTGTATAATAATAATATTTAGTATATTTTTTTAGTATGCTTAAGATGTAATAAGTTTTACTTATACTTATATTTCTTAATTAGTTCTTTTATATCTTTAAACTGCATTACTAGAGTCTAGGTATTTTATAATTTATTAATGCTTCTCTATTATAGCTAATATTCTAGCTAGGTATTCTTAATCTATTTTTCTAATATTTTTTTAACTTTTTAGATCATTTTACTCTTAAGGCTAATTTCTAGTGCCTAAGTATTATTTCTTTAACTACTACGTAATTCTTATTATTCTAGTAAAGAGACGTAAAAGACATTATAAATGCAATAGTAAATTAGTAGTTATAGTTAGTAAGCTTATATTTTAACTACTTTTTATACTTAGAATAGTTTTATAAACTTACCAAAAAGCTTTTTACTAAGTTAGTAAGCTAAGTTAATATTTTTTCTACTAAAGTAAACTAAGTTTTTTTAGTAAAAGATTTTTAGTTTATGTTTTTTATTATAGTAGTAGCATTAATTCTTTTATGCTACTAAAAAGTATTCTTTTACTATTGTATGTGCGCTGTGCATGCGCTGCACTTTATTTATAGCATCTAGTACCTCTCTTTTTAGCTTACTATTTTTAGAAAGCAATATAAGTAATAAATACTTGCTAAATACTGCGTAAAAAGGTATTATTTTTATTAATTTATAGATAGAGTTGTTGTATGCAAATTATATAGTTAGTAAAAGTAACACTTTATTATTTTGTTTTTCTAAAGCAAATATGCTTAAGTATTACTTTATTATTTAGTTTTAGTGTTTAGTTTGCCTATTTATTTATAAGTAAAAAGCTGTCCTTAGCCTACGCTTTACTTATAATTAGTAGCATATTTTTGTTTAAAATGCTAAAGTAAAGATTAAACTATAATTAAATATAATACTTTTTTACATTCTATATTTTAAAATAATATATACAAAATAGGATTTTATAAACTATTTTATATTTTATATTTTTAATGCAGGTATATAGATTGCTATCTTTAAAAAGTAGTTAACAATTATAATAATTATATTAAATACGTAACTTAAACTATTGTTTTTTGCTAATAGTAGCTTTATTACAAAATTAAAGCTTACTTTTTTAAATATTTTATTAAGAACTAGTAATAGTAATAACTAACTATATTTGCTGTGTCTTAAAGCTTTACTTTTTTAGTATACTATATAGATCTTTACGTAATTCTAAATATTATAGCCTAGCTCTAGCTAATAATTTAGCCTACTAATAAGCTTTTAAGTTCTACGTGCGCTAAAATAACTTACTATATACGTATTATAATTCTATAATAAAATCTCTTGCCTAATAGCTTATTTTAGTAAAACGAAAATTTTACTTTTATATTTTAAAACTTTTTTATTATTAATATGCTATACTTACATGCTACTACTATTTTAAGTATATACTACTTATATAAAGTCTATAACTTACTATAAAGTAAAAGCGTTCTTTTATTATAACTAGTATAGTTTATTTATTAGAGCTTTTAACTTTACTATTATAAGTTTGCTACTAACTAATACTCTAGCTAGAGAGCATAGCACGCATAGTGTACACTTTATAGCACTAGTAGTTTAAATACTTTTTATTTTATAAATATTAGCTACATACGTTTTATATACGCCTTTTTAGCTATACTAAGTTATAAAACTTTCTATTTTACTATACTTTACTCTTACTAAAAGTTTGTTTTATAATTTTATTTATAATTTACTCTTTTTAATAGTTTATTTATAAAGTTTATATACTTTACGTAGTATTTAACTTTAAAATTAAAAGCTTTTGAATATAAAGCTTAGCGTGCTTAATACTAGTTTAGCTTCTATATAGCGCGTAAGAAATGTAAGTTGTTATAATTTATTAATACTTAAATAGTGTGTTAAGCACTTTCTAAGTAGTATTACTATATCTTAAAACTTTATATAATAGCTAAAAGTTTTAAGTTATATACTTTATAGTTTAGCTTAGCGCTTTATAGTTTTTATAAGTAAAATGTAATAAAATACTACTTTTTATTTTTAAAAAGTTAAAATAATATACTTAAGATAGTAAAAGTTAAAATATTTATTTTAATATAAATTATACGTGTATTTTTATAGTAGCGTAGGATAAGTATATATATAAAGCGTTATTTTAGCTTTATAAAGGTATTATATATATCCTTATTCTAGTAGAATACTTATTTCTCTTTTAAAATATTTATAAAAAGTACTATTTTTATAACATAGTTCTTAATAAAACATTAATAAAAGTTTATAAATTCTAGAAAATACTGCAGCTTTTTAATGTTAGTAGGTGTAGGCTACTATTTAATAGTAGTAACACGCGCTAGATTTACGCAAATACTACTCTTTATAATAATAAATTTTAAAAATAAACTTTACTTAAAGCAAATATATACTTTTTAAAGTTTATATATAACTCTATTTTTTATAAAGAGTTAAGTACAGCGTATACAGCACGCTAGTATAGCGCAATATTATTATTATAGGTATAAATAAAAATATTACTTAAATAAACTACGCATATATAATTTAAGTACTCTTTTAAAGCTTTGTTAATATAAGCTTAAAAGCTCACTAGGGCGTTTATAAGCCTAAAAGGTATAATAAAATATTTAAAATATCTATATTATATTCTAAAAGTAGTTTTTTACTTATCTTCTACCTTAATCTTTAAATAATAGTAGGCGTCTTTAAGATCTAATGTTGTGTAGTAGTATACGCCTAATAGGCAGTCTAGTATCTCTCTAATTAAGGAGAGTAAGCAATAATTTTTTATTATAACAGCGTTAAGGCCTTAATAATTTATATAAAAGTAAAAGGTTTTATCTTTTTTTAGTATAAATGGTATTAGTGCGCCTATAAGGCTAGTGCTATAGCAAATTTTTTTTATAGTGCTTTCTTAATATATTTATAAAGTACTTAAAGCTTATAAAAAGAAAAAGTATAAAAAAGCTTATAAAAGAGTTTTTTGCCTTATTAAATAAAAATTGCGTAATTTAAACTTTTTAGCTATAAAAAAGTTTTAGTAGCTTTATTATTAAAGATATTAGCGTAATTTTATAATATATTAAGTATATATTATACTTACGCTATAGATATATTTAGTATATATATTTTAGGCTTAATACTTATGCTTTTTTAGTAAAAAAAGATTTATTGCTAATAATAGGTATCTAGGCTTATGCCCCCTTGTTTAGCATTGCTAGCACGCAATTAGTGTGTTGCATATTTAAACAGAAACGAAGATACGTGATATCCCTCTAACTAACCCTCTTAACTAATAACTATTTACTGCTAACTATTTACTGCTAACCGCAACTTCTGTTGTCCTATTACTATTCTAGCAGTGTTATAGTTGCGGCGTTTAGTGCTTATTCTTAGATGTAAATAAACAATAACAGTATTACTATCTATGCACAGCTCTTCTATTTTTAAAGGCAACTTACAAAATTCTTCTACTTGTTAGTTTATCTTAGCTACTTAATAGCTATTTTAATACGCCTTTACTTCTTATAAAGCTATGCTAAAGTAATATACTTTTACTATACTTAAACTATTAATATATATAGTATATATAGTATACTAGCTAAACTAGCCTTTTACAGTTCCTGTTGTAACCTTAATATTTATAATACTAGACGCATTAAAGATGTCTTAACTATAGTTATATTCTAACTTCTACACTAACTTAACTACTACAAAGACTATTGCTACTAGCTCTTTTTGTAATCTACTACTATAGCTTCTAGTATAGTAACTTAGTAAAGTTTAACTTTACTTAATATAAGCTATTAGTCTTTGTGTTAAAGGAGGAGAAGAATAGTCTAAGTATTATATTATTTATATGCAAGTTGTTTGTATGCAGTACTATATAGTGTAAGAAATCCTAAAAGTAAGAAGTAGTAAGTAGAGAGCTTTTATAAAAAAGTATTATAGGCTCTTGCTACAGTAACATATATGTCTTTACCTTTCTTATTTATTTTTGACTTTTGCAACTAATTAGTAGAGGGTAGCTGCTTTTTACTTTTTTTAGAAACCCTATTTTGACTACAACAACAACTACCACCTTTGACACCTTAAAAATAAATTAAAAATAAATACTTATGCTATTACTTTAAAGTACTTTTAAAAAGTAAGTTTTTAAATTTATAAATCTTGCGTTTTTTAAGAATACTTTAGTAGCTACTAAGTTAATATTTACTTTTATATATTTTTAACGCTATATTTACTTTTTATAGTTAATATAAATGCTTTTTTAGCTTAAAAAAAAGTCACTAAGTAGTAGTAGTACTCTTTTTTTATTTACTTTATACGTAGTAACTTTTGTAATACGCTTTACACTATTATTATTTATTAAGTATAGCTAAAGTTTATATACTATATATATATTTTGCCTTTAAAGTTTAATTTAACTTAAGTAGAAAAGTTTTATATTCTAAATAAGTTTTAAATTTATTTTTATAGCTATTTTTTAACTAATAAAGCTAATATTTGCTTATAAATCTAAAATAACTTAAAGTTCTTTTTTTACTTTAGTTATTAAATGTGTATAATATATATACTATATTTCTAGTAAAATATTTATTAGTACGCGCTTTACTAACTCTAAGTTTATAGTAAAGCTTAACTTTTTTCTATTTAGTTTATATTAACTAAAAATTTATTAAAGTTACTACTTTAGCACTTATAAGCGTAGTATTTTTTTTTAGCACTTGAAGTATATAATATTATTACTATTTTTTATTAAAAATTTTTTTTTTTTTTTTTTTTTTTTTGTAAAAGTACTCTAGTAAAATAAATTATATATAATAAGTACTTTACGTAAATTCTATTTAAGTATAAATTTAAGTATAATAAAGTTTTTTTTAGTTATAAAAATCTAATAGTAGTTAGTAATTATATACTTTAGTTTAAAACTTAGTTTTATAAAAAAGTACTAGACTTTTTATATTTTAGTATATATTAAAAGTTAATTTTTAGAGATATTAAAATAAGTTATAAATAATTAAATATTTTAGTTTTTTTACTATATAGCGTGTATATGCGTAGTTACTGCTTTAAGGCTATAGTTAATAAAGTTTAAAAGTAAGTTAAGTATATATTACTTAAAGTAGTTTTAAGTTGGCACTTTTTTTTTTACTTTAAAAAAATACTTATAGTAAGTATACTTAGGCTTTTAAAAGTTTACTTTAAGATACTATATTACTTAAATTACTTTATTATTATTTTTTTTTAATTTTTATAGTAGTAACTAAAATACTACTTTATAAAAATAAGTAAATTTATAATATTTCTAAAAAGTTTTACTTTAGTATTTAGCTAAGTTTTTAAGTTTTAGCGCGTGTTATATATATATAATAAGTATTACTTTAAGTACGTTTTATACGCAAGATAATATAGTTAGTAATATTAGTATATTTAAAGTTTTTTTTTATTTAACTTTTTTTAGTTATACTATTTTTTTTTTTAACTTTTATAATTATTATAAAGATTAAAGTTTATTGTGTTGCTTTTTTATAGTATAAATGCGCTTTCTAAGTGTTGTAAGTGCGCTTTAAGTGCGCTCTTTAGGCTTTTAGGTATAGTAGGCCTTAATAAGGTTTAAGAAGGATTAGAGAGTTTAAATATAGCTAGGCTCTAGCTTCCCTAATTGCCTTAAGTGTTAGATTGCGTTAAGGGAGCTATCTCTAGACTATTAGCCTGTAGGAGGAGGTATTATTCTATAAGGGGTAGCTTTAGGCAATAGTACTTACTTTACACTATAGAAGATAGTAAGAGATAGCTCTAGAATAATAACGTATATATATTTTAAGTAATAATGCCTGCTAGTATCCTTGCAGGTAAGGAGCCCCTCATAAGCACAATTACAGGTAGGCAAGCTAACGATAAGCGAGTTTGGCGGACCTAGTCCACACGCAACCATCCGTGACAGCAGCCTAGTTTAGGCTAAAAAAAAGAGGTAAAAAAGTTTCTTTTTTCTTTTTTATACGTTGTATAGTATTGTAAATAGATTTAGAAGGCTTTTTAAGTATAGTACTAATAATACTAATAGAATTTTGTTGTAAAGATAAAGGGTAAACTTCTTTTCTAAACTTTAAAAGTTTAATAGACATAGAGAGATAATAAAGAAGAGCAAATCTTAGGTTAGAAAGAGATTATTATATAGACTAACGCTAAAAAAAGCTTACGTAATTTTAGCGCCTTTTGTTAGCAACTTTTTATTTATTTTTTAATTTAAAAAATTATTATATTATTAACTAATATTAGGAATCTGCTAACGTAATATTTATATAAGCTTGTATTGCATAATTTCTCTTTTAACATTTTTCTAAGTTTAATAATAAGTTGTTACTAGAATAAAATGGACTAATTTTTAGCCTTTTCTTAAAGCCTTTTACCACCTATTAGATGATTACTAAGCAAGGTTACTAGTAAGCATACTTAAAGTGGAAGTCATGCGCTTTTCGAAACATTAAAAATTATAGTCCTAGCTTATCTATTCATATGGTTATATATCTTTAAAAAAGATAACTTCTAAAATTACTCTTTCTTTATGTCACCCCTCTGTATATTATAAAATAAGCTTCTAGTAAGGGTAGAGCGTAGTAGAACAGAGAAACCTATAACCTTAAACAGCAAAAAAGGCGTATATAAAACGTATATAGCTAATGTTTGAAAGAATAGAGAGTGTTTATACTACTAGTGCTATAAAGGGTATACTTTGCGTACTACGCCTACTAGCTAAAGTATTAGTTAGTAGTAAATCTGCAATAGTAAAGTTAGAAGCTCTAATAAATTAACTGCGCTAGTTACAATGAAAGAACGATTTTACTTAGTAGTAAGTTATAGACTTTAAGCAAGTAACACGCACTTAAAGTAATAATAGCACGCAAGTATAGCGCGTTAGCAATAAAGAAGTTTTCAAATATAAAAGCAAAATTTATATTTTATTAGAATAAGCTATTAGGCAAGAAAATTAATTATAGAATTATAATACGTGCATAGTAGGTTATTTTAGAGCACGTAAAACGTATAAGCTTATAAGTAGGCTCTATTACTAGCTAAAACTAAGCTATAGTATTTAAGATTACGTAAAGACCGACATAGTATACGAAAGAAATGAAGCTTTAAAGTGCATTGAATATAGTTAGTTGTTACTTTTACTAATTTTCAATAAATTCTTTGAGGAAGTAAGCCTTAATTTTATTTTACAACTGATACTAGCAAAGAATAGTTTAGCTTGCGTGTTTAATATAAATCTTATAATTATTTATTTACTATCAGAAATAGCAAATTATACACTTATATTAAAGACTTAAAATATCCAATAAATTATAAAGTCTTGTTTTAGATATATCATCTTGACAAATGAATAAAAATGTATTATATCTAACTACAGTATAATTCCTACTTTAGTATTTTAGCCAAAAATTTACTACTAATTATAATTAAAGTGTAGGCTAAGCATAGCTTTCTGCCTGCAGATAGATAGGTAAACTAAATACTAAAACTAAACAATAGAGTAATACTTAAGGAATTTCGCCTTAAAAAAATAATAATTAAGTATTACTTGTATTAATAGCTTCATTCGCATACAACAGCTCTATCTATAAATTAATAAAGACAACTCCCTTTTACGTACTATGTAGTAAGCACCTATTTATTTTTTAAGGTATTAAAGGTGGTAGTTGTTGTTGTAGTTAAAATGGGTTTTCTAAAAAAGTAAAGAGCAGCTGCTCTCTACTAATTAGTCGCAAAAGTCAAAAAAGATTGTGTGTAATAAACAAAATTTAAATAGTAAGTAAATAAGGTCTACGCGCTAAGCGCTTAGAGCAGAAAAGCTTAAACTGCTAAGCGAAATTAGGGTTAAAAAATTTGCTAAAGATACTAAAAAACAACAATTATTAAAACATGTTTAATAGCAATTACTAGCCTATAGTTAGTAACAAGATTGTAATAGAGGTAGAGGAGGTAGAAAAAAAGTAAAAACATATACGTTACTACAGCAGGAGCCTGCAATACTTTATAAAAGCTCTTTACTTACTACTTTTTACTTTCAAAATCCTCTATACTATATAGTACTGCATATAAACAACTTATATATAAATAATATAATACTTAGACTGTTTTTTTCTCCATTTAATATAAGAACTAATAGCTTATATTAAGTAAAGTTAGACTTTACTAAGCTACTATATAAAAAGCTATAGTAGTAGATTACAAAGCTAGCGTTTACTTTTATTAAATAGCCTCTCTAGTTAGTTAAAAAGAAGCTATTAGCAGTAGCTCTTATAGTAATTAGGTAAATGCAAAAGTTAAATTTTATTATTTATTAATACTTTATTAATGCGTTTAGTATAATGAATGTTAAGGTTATAATAGAGGTTGTAAATAGCTTATTCAGTACTAAGTCTATTTAATACGTTACAAATATTAATAGTCTAGGTGCAGTAATAGTATATTATTTTACTAATCTTTTTCTGCGCAAATACAACCTTAGTAAAGAGACCTTACAGTAGCTTTAAAAGCAGTAAGAGCGTGTTAAAATAGCTATTAAGTAGCTAAGATAAACTAATTAGCAAGAGAATTTTATAAGTCGCCTTTAGAAATAGAAAATTGTACTAAAATAGTAACGCTGTTATTGTATGTTCACATCTAAGTATAAGCGCATGCTAGAAACGCTGCAACTGCAACACCGCTAGAATAGCAACAGAGATAATCGAAGTTGCGGTTATTAGTAAATAGTTATTAGTTAAGACAGTTAGTTAGAGGGATATCGCGCATTTTTATTTCTATTTAAACATGCGACACACTAATTGCGTGCTAGCAATGCTAAATAAGGGGGCCTAAAGTAACTAGTAGGCACACTAACCCTATAAGATATTTTACCTTAAAGTGTACTTACGTGAGCCCGGATACCTATTATTAGAAATAAATCTTTTTTTACTAAAAAGGTGTCTACAAAATGTGTGGTCACATCAAAAGGTTGTCTCAAAAGGCCGAAGCCACTACTAAGGCCTATAAGATTACATGCCTAGTGTAGAGTAGTATTATTTATTAGCACACAAAGGCTTTGTTCTTTATTTAAGTAGTTTAAGATCTTTTTCTACCTCTATTCTTTATACATAGTCTATACGTTCTCTCTTCTTAAGTTTATAATGCTATTTTCTTTTTCTATGTTCTTATCTTTATAAACTAGCCTAATAATTTCCTGTAGTACTACTTATTATTACTTTTATTTTTAAGGTATTATAGGTAGTAGTTGTTGTTATAGTTAAAATAGATTTTTTAAAAAAGTAAAAAGCAACTGCCCTCTACTAATTAGTTGCAAAAGTTAAAAAAAGATTATGTATAGTTAACAAAATTTAAACAGTAAGTAGATAAAGTCTACGCACTAAGCGCTTAGAGCAGAAAAGCTTAGACTACTAAGTAAAATTAGAGTTAAAAAATTTGCTAAAGGTACTTAAACACAACATAAATTAAAACGTGTTTAATAGCTATTGCTAGCTTATAGCTAGCAACAAGATTGTAATAAAGGTAAAGAAAGTAGAGAAGAGTAAGAACACGTACATTACTATAGTAAAAGCTTATAATACTTTATAAAAGCTTTCTGCCTACTATTTTTTACTTTTAAAATTTTTTATAGTATATAGTACTATATATAAATAACTTATATACAAACAAAATAATGCTTAGACTATTTTTCTTTCTATTTAAAACAAAAAAAAATAGCTTACAGTAAGTAAAGTTAGACTTTACTAAGTTACTATATAAAAAGCTATAGTAGTAGATTATAAAGCCTGCATTTACTTTTATTAAGCAGCCTTTTTAGTTAGTTAAAGAGAAGCTATTAGTAGTAGCTTTTATAGTAATTAAGTAAACGTAGAGGTTAAATTTTATTATTTATTTACACTTTATCAATACGTCTAGTATTATAAATATTAAAGTTATAATAAAAGTTACAAAAAGCTTATTTAGTAGTAAGTCTATTAAATATATTACGCATATTAATAGTCTAAGTATAGTAATAGTGTATTATCTTACTTATCTTCTTTTACGTAAATATAACTTTAGTAAAAAGACCTTATAATAGCTTTATAAAGAGCAAGAGCGTGTTAAAACAGCTATTAAGTAGCTAAAATAAACTAACAAGTAAAAGGATTTTGTAAGTTACTTTTTAAAATAGAAGAGCTGTGCTTAGATAGTAACGCTATTATTATATGTTTACATCTAAGTATAGGCGTATGCTAGAAACGCCGCAACTGCAATACCGCTAGGATAGCAACAGAGACGACAGAAGTTGCAGTCAGCGGTAAATAGTTAGCAGTAAATAGTTAGCGGTAAATAGTTAGCGGTAAATAGTTAGCGGTAAATAGTTATTAGTTAAGAGAGTTAGTTAGAGGGATATCGCGTATTTTTGTTTCTATCCGAACATGCGACACACTCATTGCGTGCCAGCAATGCCAAACAAGGGGCTTAGTATGCTATTGTAGTTATTTATTAAGAAAAAACTTAAAAAACAAGCTCTCTATTATTACTTAACAGTTAATTTTACAATTACCTTGAAACATATATATAAAGAAGATTAGCTTGTCTTATCTATTATATGTAAATTATAGCAATTTTTACACATTTAAAAAAAGTTATGTTGTGATATATTCCTAAGTTTTAAAGCCTATATTTTCACTGCGAAGATTGAGAGCGATGATGCTGACTATCTAAGCAGCCTATCCTAAAGAAGAGGTTCTTGGCTTTTCAAATCACTAACTCTTTTTAGTATAGCCCTTGTAGTTATGGAGATATAATCCTTTGAAAACTATAACTTCTTTAATTTCTTTTTTTTGTCACCTCTCTGCATAAAACGCTAAGCTAAACTATAAAGTGTACAACCTTAAACTTCTAGCTATTATATAAAGTTTTAAGAAATATTAACACTACTTAAAAGGCGCTTAACACACTATTTAAGTATTAACTAATTATAACAACTTACGCTTTTTACGCACTGTATAGAAGCTAAACTAGCATTAAGCATGCTAGGCTCTATATTTAAAAGCTTTTAATTTTAAAGTTAAATACTACTTAAGGCGTATAAACTCTGCAGACAAACTATTAAGAAAAGCAAATTATAAATAGAAAAACTTATTATTAACTTAACTATTGCCTACACTATAGAACAAACTTCTAGTAAGAGTAAAGCATAGTAAAATAAAAAGTTCTATAACTTAGCATAGCTAGAAAGGCACATATAAAATATATGTAGCTAGTATTTACAAAACAAAACGTATTTAAACTACTAGTGCTATAAAGTGCACACTATGCGTACTACGCTCTTTAGCTAAAGTATTAGTTAGTAGCAAACTTATAATAGTAGAGTTAAAAGCTCTAATAAATAAACTGCGCTAGTTATAATAAAGAGATGCTTTTGCCTTATAGTAAGTTATAGACTTTATACAAGTAGTACACACTTAAAATAGCAGCAGCGCGTAAGTATAGCACATTAATAATAAAGAAGTTTTTAGATATAAAAGCAAAATTCATATTTTACTAAAATAAGCTATTAGGCAAAAAATTATATTATAGAATTATAATACACGCATAGCAGGTTATTTTAGTATATATAAGTTTTATAAGCTTATTAGTAGGCTATATTACTAGCTAGAGCTAAGCTATAATATTTAGGATTACATAAAGACCTATGTAGTATACTAAAAAAACAAGGCTCTAAGGCATAGCAAATATAGTTAGTTATTACTATTACTAGTTTCTAATAAAAGATTTAAGGAAGTAAGCTTTAATTTTATTATAAAGCTACTACTAGCAGAAAATAATAGTTTAAGTTACATATTTAATGTAATTCTTATAACTGTTAATTGCTTTTTAAAAATAGCAATTTATATACCTACATTAGAAATATAAGATGCAAAATAGTTTGTAGAATTCTCCTTTAAATATATTATTTTAAAATATAAAATCTAGAAAAGTATTATATTTAATTGCAGTTTAATTTTTACTTTAATATTTTAAATAGAAATATGCTACTAATTATAAGTAAAGCGCAGGCTAAGTACAGCCTTCTACCTATAAATAAATAGGGAAACTAAACGCTAAAACTAGATAATAAAATAATACCTAGAGACGTTTACTTTAAGAAAAATAAGATAATTAAGTATTACTTCTGCTAACTACATAATATGCATATAACAACTCTGTCTACAAATTAAAAAAAATAATACCTTTTTACTTAGTATATAGCAAGTATTTATTGCTTATACTGCCTTTAAAAGATAGCAGGCAAGAAAAAAAAGTACTAAACACTATTAATAGAGTGCAGCGCATATACAGCGCACGTGCAATAGTAAGAGAATACTTTTTAATAGCATAAAAATATTAATACTAATACTATAATAA
Organism: Alternaria gansuensis; assembly: GCA_009289805.1. NCBI lineage: Eukaryota > Fungi > Ascomycota > Dothideomycetes > Pleosporales > Pleosporaceae > Alternaria > Alternaria gansuensis. The sequence goes on along the minus strand of WBOK01000262.1, from coordinate 56,337 downwards.
AAAATATAAACTAAAAATTTTTTACTTAGAAAACTTAGTTCGCCTTAGCATAAAAAACATTAATCTAGCCTACTAACTTAGTAGGAAGCTTTCTAGTAAGTTTATAGAACTATTCTAAGTGCAAGAAGCAGTTAAAACGTAGGCTTACTATCTATAAGTACTACTTTACTATTATATTTATAATATTTTCTACGTTAGTTTACTATAATAATAAGAATTGCGCAGTAGTTAAAAAGATAATACTTATGCACTAGAAATTAGCCTTAAAAGTAAAGAGATTTAGGAAGTTAAAAAATATTAAGAAAACAAATTAAAAACAGCTAGCTAGAGTATTAGTTATAATAAAAAGGTTATAATAAATTATAAAATACCTAGTCTCTAGTATTGCAGTTTAAGGATATAGAAGAACTAATTAAAAAATATAAGCACAAACAAAGATTATTACGTCTTAAGTGCACTAAAAAAGTATACTAAATATTATTGTTGCGCCTTTAAGGTGCAAATTAGGTATCTAAGCAAATAAATTATAAGTATAAAAATAATCTACCTTTACTTATTATTATAAATTTTCTTACTACTACTACTAATCTTATTATTACTACTATCTATTTTATTATTACCTCTACTTGCAGCACTACTGTTATAAGCGTCACCTGCGCCTAAAGCGCGCCTAAGCAGCAGCACGTTATTGTTACCTAAGCTCTTATAATTATTATTATTATTACTAACAGAACTAGCTATCTAGGCTGCGTAACTAATAAGCTGCTTAAGAGCAGTTGCTATGCAATACTACTTTATTAAGATTAAGCTTAAATAGTAAGGCAAAGTTCTTAGCACTTAAGTAAGAACTCTTAAAAGAATACTAGTATAAGCTACAACGCGTTAGTAGTTAGTAAGCTTAAAGTTAAATTAGCGCTAGCAACACGTAAGCTTAACACCTATAGTAATAAATAAAGTATTGGTTTAAAAACTAGCAGTATTAGCAATAGTAATAATAAAATAAGCACAAAGTTAATATAAATAATCTAAACACCTATTAAGCGCTTTAGGAACTTATTTAGATTAGCTAAAGCGCAATTAATAAAATAAAAAAACTTACTTTAGTACAACTACTATAGTTGCCCTTAGTATAATAGTTGTAATAATAATGCTTAGTCTTTTTATAAATTTTTATTTATTTAATAATATCTTATATACAGCACAGGCAAGTTGCGTATAAAGTAATAAGATTAGTAGCCTTTTTAAGCGCGCTAAACGTGTAAGGCTAAGCATTTTAAAGTAAAACTTCTTAATATACTTAGAATTTAAATAGTAGACTATAATAAAGATTAAAGCTTATTATTTAGACACGTAGTAATTGCGCTACAAATACGTGTTAAGTGTATTAAGTAAAATAAAGACTATAAAAAATATACTAGAAAAATCCTTTATTACTATAGCAAACATTACTTTATAAAAACTATTTATAATAATTATATAGTCTTACTTTTACTTTTAAAAATTTTTAAGAAATAAATAAACAAAGTTTAAAAGTTACTATAATAATACTATAAAACTTAAACTGTAGAGCTTACTATATATTTAACTTATAAGTAATACACGTTTTAAGCGCATATAACTTATACATAAAACACGCTCCTTGCTAAACTATTTTTATACATAATTTTAGAAGTTTTAAGTTAAGGCTGTAGGGATGCTAGACTAGAGGGGGAGGCTTTGTCACAGATAGTTGCGTGCTAACTAGATCTGCCAAACTTGCTTATTGTTAGCTTGCCTACCTACAATTATGCTTATAAGGGGCTCCTCACCTGCAAGGATACCTGCAGGTATTATTGCTTGAAATATACACACGTTATTATTCTAGAGCTATCTCCTACTATCTTCTGTGGTGTGAAGCAAGTACTATTGCCTGAAGCCACCCCTTACATTAGTAGTCTAAGCTTTTCTGCTCTAAGCGCTTAGTGCGTAGACCTTATCTACTTACTGTTTAAATCTTATTAACTACACACAATCCTTTTTTTTATGACTTTTGCGTCTAATTAGTAGAGAGTAGCTGCTTTTCACTTTTTTGGAAACCCTATTTTAAATACAACAACAACCACCATCTTTAAAACCTTTGAAATAAATAAAATATATATATAAGGCTTGCTACTAAAGGTGTCTTTCATTACTTATATCTATTACTCTCCTAAACTGCCTTAAGGCATGTTAAATTAGTCTTATAAGATCTTCTTGTATGGTTAAAAAGAGGGCTCCTTTAGTTATCTTAAGATAACTTATTTTAGATATGTTAAAGCATAGTGCTTACATATAATACGTACTATAATTTTAATCTTTACACCTTAAGCTATATTTATAAGTGCTTTAATTACTTTAAAGCTTAAGTATCTTGAATAGGTATACTAAAAGTTCTTTAAGTTGCTTTTTAAATAAGTTACTTAGACGCCTCTAACTAAAAGTATTACGTTTATAATAAGCTTAAGATAAGAGAATAGAGGTTTATATTTGAAAAATAAGAAGTTATAACCGTGTTTAAGCCTTACTAGTACAACGTTTTTGCCTAGTATACTTTAGTAAAAAGTATTATTTAGCCCTAGGCACTAGACTCCTTTTCTGTATAGACAAGCTTCTAAAACAATATTAAAATAAAACTTTTTAATTACTACTATATTTATAAGTATAATGTTTTGAGTTTTTTACTATGTGTTTTATTTAGAACTTATTATAAGATCTAAGTTCCTTAGCTAATGATAAAGAAGGCTTAAGTGCCTGCATTTACTATCTCTACCTTCTTAGAGGGTACGAAGAAGCCTAGTATAAGCAGTTCCTTGCTGTTGACTAGGTTTAACATAGCTCTACTGTCTAGTATAGTGCTCTCTAATAGTATATAAGCGTTAAAGTTACTAGTGTAGTATACACCTAAGCTGTTTTTTTTTTTAAAAAGCGCTAAGTTAATTAAAAATGCAACTTTACTAATTAAGAAGGCCTTTAATTTGCTTTTTTTTAAAAGAGCTTATATTTTACTTTGACTAGGTTTTCTTATAAGTTTTTATATTAGATAGTGTATAAGTAGTCTTAAATCCTTCTAGCCCTATCTTTACCAATTTTATAGTTAACTTTTAAGTAGGCCTTAATTGCTACTAGAAGTACGTAGTAATCCACTAGCTTCTAGTAATACGCTTCTTTAGTGCTATCTTTATAAAGGCACTTATGGCCGCGTTTCTAGCCTGCGCCTCTAGCGTTTTGTCTTAAAGTACAAAGTTTTAAGCTTTTTGATATAGTATAGGCTCCTAAAGATTTAGCTAAGCTTTGTAAGCTAGTTAAGAGCTAGTAAAGTATCTTTAAGAATACTTAACTAATTTAGTCTAGATTTAAATAATCTTTCTTAAGCGTCTGTTGCTGCTAGTAAAGCGTTTTTTAGTGCTAGCCTAGTTAAGAGCGTATTTAGCTCCTACAGCGTCTAAAAAATTTAATATAGTAAGCGCGCTGTCTACTTTAAGAATTTTTAGCTCTTTAGCTTTTAGTTAGCTTATCTACTACTTATTATACTAAGCTTATAGTTCTATAGTACTAAGCTTTGCCTTTTTAAGGCTCGCGTAGTACTTTTAGCATATTACTATTTAGTTAATAGCGTTTATTAGCGCTAGTTTAAGCTTTAATTGCTTAATAAGCTTATTAAAAGCTTAGATTAGTCTGTTTACAAGTTTTATTATAATTAGAGCTAACTAGCCTTTTACAGTCCTTGTTGTGACCTCAACATCTATAATACCAGACGCATCGAAGATGTCTTAACTACAGTCACATTCTAACCTCTGCACCAACTCGACTACTACAGAGACTATTGCTACTAGCTCCTTTTTAACTAACAGAGGTGGCCGCTTAACAACAGTGAACGCCGGCTTCGTAATCTACTACTATAGCTTCTAGTATAGTAACTTAGTAAGGTCTAACTTTATTTAATATAAGCTATTAGTCTTTGTGTTAAAGAGAGAGAAAAATAGTCTAAGCATTATATTATTTGTATACAAGTTGTTCGTATGCAGTACTATATAGTGTAAGAAATCCTAAAGGTAAGAAGTAGTAAGTAAAAAGCTTTTATAAAGAAGTATTGTAGGCTCTTACTATAGTAACGTATATATCTTTACCCTTTTCCTTTATCTCTATCGCAATCTTGTTGCTAGCTATAGGCTAGCAATTGCTATTAAACACGTTTTAATCAGTGTTGTTTTTCTAGTACTTTTAGCAAATTTTTTTAACTTTAATTTTTGCTTAGTAGTCTAAGCTTTTTTACTCTAAGCGCTTAGTGCGTAGACCTTATCTACCTACTGTTTAAATCTTATTAACTACACATAATCTTTTTTTTGACTTTTGCGACTAATTAGTAAAGGGTAGCTGCTTTTCACTTTTTTTAGAAACCCTATTTTGACTACAACAACTACCACTACCTTTAACACCTTGAAAATAAATAATTAGAGCTAGTAACTAATTATTAATAGTCGTATAAACCTAGTCCTAAATATACTGTAAAGCGCGCGCGTTTATAGCCTAGTTTATATATTTTGCTCAATATTTATTAAGTTTTCTGTTGTAGGCTTTGAGCTTTTTTTAAAGAAGTTCTTTGCAGGCACTAAGAGCCTTAAACGCAGCCTTATTAGTACATTTATAGTTACAATAGCCTCTAGGTTAACATGTTCCTAGACATCTTTAGATTTAGCATTAAACTTTAGCTAAGTGTACTAGTAAGTCTAGCTTGCGTAGCCTAAAAGGCGCGCCGAGTTAGTGATTTGCGGGGAGTCGCTCGCCATTACATTACATGCGATTAGTCGGTAGGTTAAGGGGTGTGTTAAACAAATTAGAGGGTCTAAACCACTGCTAGCGTACTCTAGGTTGCGCAGGGAGAATCTAAATTGCGATTCAAAGCGCCGGGCTCCTAACTATCAGAAACAAAATACCGACCGATCGATAAATCGCGCTCCGGCTAGAGGATATATATACACGTTGCGACATATTCTTATAAACTAGCTTAATATTTTCTTATATTACTACTTATTATTACGTTACTAGTAATTGCATAAACTATATTAGAAAACTTACTATAGTTGCCTGCAAATATTACGCGAAAAATAATTTAAAATGTTAGAAATCTTCTTTAAAAAAGGCATGTAGCAATTGTTATTAAACTAAAGTAAAGAAATGTGTGCTAGTAGATATTTCTTTACTAGACTGTTTAAAACTAAATTAGGGATTAGCTTAGTTAGAATAACAAGAGTCTAAGGCGAATGTAGTAAAGTCTAGAGCGCTAAAAGCGTTATTATTAGCGCGCGCAAAGAAAAATTATTTTTATAAATAGTAAAAGGTCCTTGCACGTTATAACCAAAAGTTAATAAAGAATTTAAAAAAGTTTATAGATAAGATTAAGGCTCTTAAAGCTATAAAGAATATTAATTGTAAAGTAAGTATCTTAAAGAGTAGTCTAATGTCTAGTACCCTAGCGTTAGATTAGGGTACTTTTTCTCCTACTTATTTTAAAGGTAATTCTACTTTTAACAATTTCTTGTTTAAGTCGCATAGTACTATGCAAGCAGCTAGCAGCAGTTTATAAAGTTTATATCTAGTTTCTATATATCATTACTGTCTAGGTAGCTTAACTATTTAATAAATATCTTTGCTGTTATCTCACGTTTAGTGTGTAAGAATTCTTTTAACTTTATATTTGTTTTCTTTTTCTATTTTATAATAAAAGGTTTTCTAGAGTAGCGTCTTTGGATCTGCTAGTTCTTACATGTTAATATAGAATCTTAGGTAAATTTCTGCATTAAGTAGAAAGTTCAGTATATCCGTAACTAGTCTCTTCTAGTTAAGAATTAAAAATAGTCTAACTTTAATATTTTTAAGTCCTTTACTCGGTTGTTTAGTGCAGAAATTTTTTGTAAGTAAAAAAACTTTATTTTCTAGTTTTTAGCTAAGATGCTATTTTTGATTTCTTGTTAACATATAAAATTCTTTAGCGTTAAGCCTTTTTAAGTGTTGTTTTAAGTAACTTATATACTATTTTAAGCTCATTAGCTGTAGTAATAGCTGCTTCTATTTTTCAACTTAGAAATGTATATACAAAGAAATTTAGATATCTTCTATAATTTATGTAGTGTTAAGTCTATCTTATAGACTCTAAAAACTTATTGTTTTATGCTATTTATGCTATAGGTAGTAGCAATACCTAATCATTTTATCGATTGTTAATATATTTCTTAAAATGAAGTTTTTTTATATATTTTGGTTATTTAGTTTGCTTATTTGTCTACAGATAGTAAGCTATAGATAGATTTTATCTTATTTTATTTGTAACTAATAGTATTGTCTTAAAGTTTAAAGTAAAAAACTTATCTTTATTACCAGTAATTAATTTTAGTATGCTATATTATCTAATAATTTAATTGTTAATAATATGTGTAAGCTATACTACTATAAAATCTTTTTTAAAGGCTATATATTTAGCTTGTTTTGTAAATTAATTAAGTGCTACAAGAATTGCGTTGCAAGATAATTTTATAATAAAGTCTTTTAAGACTAGTAAGTCTGTAATAAAGCTTATAGAAATGTCTAACTATAGTGCGTTATGTAGCTTTATTGCTTACATTTCTCTATAAAGTGCGTAGGTACTATGTTTGTTCTTCTAATAGTCTGCGCACTTAGCAATAAAAAAAGTAATCTTATTTATTATATTTAAAAACTTGTAATTTTGCTTAGTAAGTCTTATAGTTCTTATAATACTAAAAAAACTATGTATAGAGTTATTTTAATGTCGTTAGATAATTACTTTTTACAAGTCCTCTAGTACTTTACTAGTAACTCTTATAATCTAGCTTAGCATCTTTGCTAGTCTTAGCAAAGTATTTTTATTAAACATAAGTAGTGTAAGACTAGTAATAAACTTAGTTCTTATTATATTATGTTAGCAGCTAAGAGCATCTGCTTTACTATTCTATTTTTTAAGTATATACACAATTTAAAATTTGTATTACTTATGTTCTTTTATCTATTAAACTTATTATTAGTTAAGTACTTTAGTAGTAATTAAGTTAACTAAGTTATTGTAATCTATAAATATTATAAGTTCTAAGCAGCTGTTACGAACCTAAGAAGAGAGAAGGTACAGACTATGTATAAAGGATACCTCCATTGTGACCTTGACATCCATGATACTAGACGCATCGATGAGGTGTTGTTAAATGACAGAATTCGACCTCTGCGTCCACCTAATTACCATAAGAGCTACCGCCGACAGCTTCTCTTTAACTAACTAGAGAGGCCGCTTAACAAAGGTCAACACAGGCTTTGTAATCTACTACTATAGCTTCTTGTATAGTAACTTAGTAAGGTCTAACTTTACTTAATATAAGCTATTAGTTTTTGTATTGAATAAAAAGAAAAATAGTTTAAATATTATATTATTTGTATGCAAGCTGTTTGTATATAGTACTATATAGTATAAGAAATTTTAAAGGTAAAAAGTAGTAGGCAGGGAGCTTTTATAAAGTATTATAGGCTTCTGCTGTAGTAATTTACGTGTCCTTACTCTTCTATACCTTCTCTACCTCTATCGCAATCTTGTTGCTAGCTATAGGCTAGCAACTACTGTTAAACACGTTTTAATTAGTGTTGTTTTTTAGTACTTTTAGTAAATTTTTTAACTCTAATTTTACTTAGTAGTCTAAGCTTTTCTACTTTAAGTGCTTAGCGCATAAACCTTATCTACTTACTATTTAAATTTTATTAACTACACACAATCTTTTTTGACTTTTGCGACTAATTAGTAGATGGCAGCTGCTTTATACTTTTTTAGAAAACCTATTTTAACTACAACAACAACCACTACCTTTGATACCTTAAAAATAAGTATAAAGGATAGAGGCAGGAAGAGAATCTAGACTACCTAAACAAAGGACAAGCCTTTGTGTGCCAATAGATAACGCTACCCTACACTAGGCACGTGATCCCACGGGCCTTGGCAGAAATCCTTTATAGGACAAGTTACATGCGTCCCACGATGTACTACAAAATCCTACAACGTCCTACGCATAGGATAGCATAAGATTCTGTAGGACAGCATAGGATTCTGTAGGACAGTACAATACTCTCTTAGTATATAGAAGTAGGCATTAAGCCCTTATAGCTTAGTGTGTTTAACTTTAAGTGCAATCTAAAGATTACCTAATTCTTAACCCCTCCGTGTTATTACATCGTTCTACTAAACGTGCTAACACAACCCTGTCTATCGCACTCACTCATTCCAAGAGAACCAACACAGATCATCTACGGACGATCTTCACAGCAGCTTTTAGCGTATACTCTCTAATATTTAAGGCACGTAATAATAGCTAATAGCTCCTTGTTGTAAACGTTATAATTCTTGTCTAGCTCTAAGAATTCGTAAAAGTAGTAGGCAATAAAATACTATTTACTTTTATATATTTAACTAGTACATTTACTTAGTGCAAGATCTAAGGCGTTAGTCTTAAAGCGTAATAGTTGTCCTGCTTAAAATACATAGAAGTATAGTAGTTCTATGCTTATATTCTTGAGTTGTTAGAAATTATTTTTAGCTTTTTTACTTTACTCAAACAAGGTGTCTTTCCTTGTAAGTTTAGTAAGTAGAATAGTAATCTTAAACTTTTTTTATTAAACTATTAGTTAAAGTTTCAAAGTTTTAAGAAGAATAACAAAATTTTAACTATTTTAGGTGTTAGCTATTCTTTAACTACTTACATCTTTTCTTTACTTATTTATACTCTTTGTGCTTCTACTATATATCTTAGAAAAGCAACTTTATCTTTATAAAACTTATATTTCTCTAGTTTAAGTTAAAAGTTAAACTAGTTTAGGCACCTTAGTACTGTGTAGACATGTTTTACATAATTTCTTAAGCTCTTAAAGTAGATAAAGATGTTATCTAAATATGCTATAATAAAGATATCTAAATATACTTTCAATGCACAATTAATAAGTTCTTTAAATATTACTAGGGCTTTTATAAGCTAAAACAGCAAAATAGTATATTTGTAGTATTTGTAATATATTTAGAATACTATCTTCTATTTTTATCTTTCTTAATTTTAATAAAGTCGTATTTATCTTAAAGGTCTAATGCTATAGAGACCTTAGCGTAAGATAATTAAATTTAAAGCTCTATCATATTTATTAATAAGTATTAATTCTTTACTATAATATTGTTAAGTTTCTAGTAGTTAACGCATATCTTTAGTAGTCTACTTTTCTTAAGTACAAAAAGTATAAGAAATTCTACTAGTAATAAAAAAAGTTTAATATATTCTTTTTTTTTAATTCTTATCTAGTTTTTTTTTTAAATATTTTAAGTTCTGTCTCTAGTAGTATATATGTTAGCTCATAAAGTAGAGTTTTCCCTTCTACTATAATGATCTTATAGAACTAAGGTTAGTGTCTTAGTAAGGCTTTACTCGCTACAACTTCTATAAAGAAGTACTAAAATCCTTAAATTTTTTTTAAAATATTTAGAGTGATGCGTTGCTTTAAAATTCTTACTTTATAACTTAAAAATGCTCCTCTAGTATTGTGACGGTGCACAGGGTGATACCCTACTGCACGCTAAGTTAGTGCTCAACTATCTGATCCTAAGGTATATAACCTGTTCTGTATCTCACGGAAAGGGGTACTATTTATTATTCGTCCACTCCACAGCTAAGCTCCTGTACTGTACTATAGAATGGGCTTCTTCTTCTACTAATAGTCTTTATACTTAACCTACAATAAGATTATTATCCTACTAACTTTATTCTTACATAATCTAGTTGCTAGTAATTTCTTGCCCTTGTAGCAGTATATTTTTCTACACTCTAACACCTGTATAAAAAGCAAAGCCTATAAAAATATACTTTACTACTTAGTTTAAATAGAAACTAGTGCACAATTATTGCAAGAACTTTATAATTTTACTAATTACTAAATTACTTAGAATTACTACTAGATATACTTTTTAAAAGTTAGCACTATTACTTACTATAAACTATGTTAAGGACTTTGTTACATAAGTTAGCACTAACAACAAAAAATAGCAACAAACTTTACTAATATAATAATAAAATGTGTTATTAAATGTAAAGTTAAAGTTTATCTAGCAAAATAGAAGTAGTGAACTATTTAGCAAAATAAAAGCAATCTTATATGTGTTTCAACGTTTATCTAAAGTCTACTAAGCAAAATAGAAGTACTAACTCATTTAGTAAAATAGAGGCAGGCTTATATGCGTTAATAATAAAAAGTAAAAGTTTTATTTAGTAAAAATTAAAATAAGACTAAAAGCTTACAACTAAATATTGTTAAAATGCTAATTAAAAGTATTTGTCTAGCAAAATAAAAATATTACTAATAATTAAAATAGTATAAATATTGTCGGAAACAAAATACTAACCAATCGATAGATCGTGTTCTAGCTAGAGGATACATATACACACATACGTTGCGACACACCCCCTAGATTACTAGCACCGCCTACAACAGTGCTACGTAATCTACCCAAGAGCACTTGCAGGCTCTTCTCTTAGCGCTCTTGAGCAGGAGGCTAGGATACTAGCTTAATAGCTCTGGCGTCTATGCGTACTAACCCTTTAAAGCTGCTAGAGAGAGCTAGCAGCTTAACTGCGGGCTGTCTGTGTTGTGTTGTATCCCCTAGGCTTATCTTTTTGCCACTTTCTCGCTTTTGGTCACCCACCTAGGTAAGTGACCACATTAAAAGCGCTGACGCAGGTTTGACTGTCACCGGGCTCATAACTATTGGAAACAAAATACCGACTAATCGATAGATCGTGTTCCGGCTAGAGGATACATATACACACACACGTTGCGACAAATATAAATTAGAGCCTACTTAGCAGAAATTAAGGTATAAAAAAAGTAAAGATTTATATAATTACTTTTAATTAAGCACTTACTACAAAAACTTTAAAAATTAATATCTTATTTTTTTTTAAGAACTAAACTTTGTTTACTATATTAACAACTAACTACTATTAACTATCTAAACAAGGCACTCCTAAAAGTTCTATAATACTATAGATATTAAAAAAGAATTAGAAGTTAAGTTAAAGATAAAAAGGCAAAACGTTTTTTTTTGCTAGGCTTACAACTACTAGTCCTAAGCTACTCTTAATACTATTAAGCTTAGTTATTAATACTATAGCTATATCTACTTATAACTTAGTATTGTCTATAGTTTAACTAAGACACAGTACTTTAGTCTTTACTAGAAAAAATGTTACGAAATTTCTAGAAGACTTTAATAAATAAGCTAATAATAGAGGCATTTATAATACTATATAAGTTTCTATTTTACTGGACTATTTCTTTAATATAGATTAATTGCTTTTTTACATTTAAAAACTTTTACTTGAATATACAAAAAGAAATTAGTTTAAGTTACAAACAAATATGAAAAAGTAGTAAAAAAACAAAGATACTACTATTAAGATAAGTAAATACTTTTACTTTTAAGTTTATATCTATAAATACGTATAGAACTAGCTCAGGCTAGTAAAGTACTATATCTATTTTACTTCTATTACTAATACATATATTAAGAATAAGCAAATTCCTTAAAAAAAAATTCTTCTTCTAAAGTTTACTATAAATAGTTGAAGAAGCAGTTCAGTACTATATACTTACTGCCCTTAATAGTAATAAATAGAATACGTATAAACAAAATTTAATTTATTTTTTTCTTAAATCCTACTACAAGAAGATAACTAGCCTAGATAAAATTTATTAGTTAGAATAAAAAAGCGCAGATACTAAAATGCGCTACATTATACTAGTTAACTAGCGTACAATATTTACTTTGAAGAAAGTAAAAGAGGTAGCAGCTAAAATTAGTAAAGTACATAAGAAATTAAGTACGCTAGTAGAAGTTAACTTAGAAGTAAAAGACTTTATTAAGTTTTTAGGTAATTTAAAGCTTAAATTATCTACTATCAATATACTTATAGCTTACTTTATAATTAAGAAACTTTTTAAAAAATTTGCTAACTATGCGTACTTTATTGTATAAGTAATAAATGCTAAACTTTTAAGTAAAAGAAATAATAGTTCTTTTGTTACTAATACAAAATAAAGGCTACTAAATAAGAGAAGTACTATATACTTAAATAATATAAAAATAAATACTCTCTACTATATTTGTAATGTTATAGAATATATGCTTAAAGACTATAAGCTATACTACGCCCTAAAGTAGATAGGATAAGTTAGTTTTAACTAGGACACTACAGCTAAGAAAGAAACTTACTACCTTAGGCTACTATATAAACGTCTAGGGAAAATTCTAGAATAGCTACTATTAACTTAAGTCTTATTATAGTTAAAGGCAAAGACTTTAAGAATTTTATAACGTTGCTAATAACGTACTTAATTAACCCGCCTTTAGTGTAATACTTAAGAAGTTTATAAGTAGAAACTCTTAAGTAAGATTAAAGTATAAAAGTAAAGCTTTTAGTTTTATTAACATAGCAACCAGTTTAATAAACTTAAGTTACTATAATAATGTTCTCTCGCAGTTCTAATAGTTCTAGGAATAGCTATATTACTCTGCTATAGATAAATATGTTAATAGGTTTAATAATATTAATGCTACTAATATTATACTAGAAAGTAGACAAACTGCATTATATAATATCTCTAAGTTAAATACTACTATATACTTAAAAAGAAAGAGTTCTTTTCTTTACTAGAATATTAATTGTGTCTAAGATAAAAGAATAAAGAAACAAAGAAGGCTAAGCAAGAATATAAGTACTTAAAGAAGTAATTAACTAATTTAAAGTAATGCTTTAATTTTAAACTTATAGCTTATAAATATGCAGTTTCTATATAAAGAAACATAAAGTAAAATACTTTTTATAAGTTAGCTTTATAATATACTATTTTTAATGATTAAGCTGTTGTAGTTATTTTAGCAAAATAGCAATATATTAGCTAATCTAAGGCATCTACTATAAAAGCAAAAGAGAAAAGCTATAAAGTTTATAAATATGCTTTTTAATTTTTAGTTAAAAAGATAATACAAAGTAAGCTAAACTGTATTATAATTACCTTACTCAGATAAAAAGTATTAAAAGTTAATATATTTGACTTTATAGTATAGAATAATATTTAGAAACAACTACGCAACTTTCTAGATAATAATATCAGTATTATAGATAGTTTAGATACGCTTAATGTGATAACTAGTAAAGAAATTACAAAATCTAAGTGTAATTTAGCATACTTAGAATTTGTTTTAGCTGCTAATTAGCTAAACTGACGCACAGGCTAAGAATATCCTACTGATAAAACTTTACTAATTATACTAACTATTGCAAGCCTACATGACAATATAATTAATATATATTAATTAAGTGCTTAAATGTAATATAAGGTACATAAAAAAGCAATTTTTAAATTATTAAGTTAAATAATATACTTACTAAGAAAGTTTATAAAGTTTAGTAAAAGAATAGATAAGTTTTTCTTAAATAGACTTACTAGAATATTAATTTATTGTTAATAGCAACTCTTTAAAGTGCTTAATCAACACTAGAGCACAAGTAAGTATTCTAAGACTTAGTGCTATACAAGCATTGAAGATACTATATAAAATAATAGAATAAAGACTTAGATAGCTATCCCCTAGTATTACTTTAGCTAATAGAACTTATAATTTATTTATTAGAACAGTATTTAATATATCTATACAAATAGAGATGGTAACTATTAAAACTACTTTTAAAATTATTGCTAATATAGCTAAATTTATAATTTTAGGAGGGCCTTAGTGTGTACTAGAAACGCAGTATTTATTATATCTAATCTATTACTAAGTTACCCTGCGTAAACAATTAGTATTAAAGCCTTTAATAATTCTTTAGATAGAGAAACAGCAGGTAATATGTAAATACACGTAATTACTAACACAATAAATAATAAGCTATAAGTAGCTATAGTAAAGTATATATAAAAAGCTGCATAGCTAAATTCTATAGCTAGATTTAGCAACTTTAATATAATGTACAAGAATCATAGTAAGTATAATTAAATAGTCTAGATAAACTAAGTATTCACATACATGGTAAGACAATTAAAAATTTTACAAAAAACTATAGTTTTAGCAAAGTTTTAATTATGTATAAGCTTAACAAGCAATAATTACAAAAAAGACTACTTAACAACTTCTAACAACACTATAATCTCTACACTATATACAAAACTATAGACGAGAAAGTTTAATTTATTAATATCTCTTAGCAAGAGATATTAGTAGAATATAGATAAGAAAACTAGAAGAAAAGGGCTAAAGAACAATAGCTCCTTTAAAGAAGCGTCTATAATCCTAATACAGAGGGGTGACAAAAAAAAGAAATCCAAAAAGTTATCATTTTTAAAGCTTTATATTTCAATAACTACAAAGGCTATACTAGAAAGAGTTAATGATTTGATAAAGCCAAGAACCGCTTCTTTAGGATAGGCTGCTTAGTAAGCTGCTAAGTCAGCATCATTGCTCTTAATCTTCGCAGTAAAAATATAGGCTTTAAAACTTAGGAATATATCACAATATAACTTTTATCTAAATGTGTAAGAATCGCTATAATTTACATATAATAGATAAGACAAGCTAATCTTCTTTATATATATGTTTCAAGGTAATTGTAAAATTAACTGTTAAGTAATAATAGAGAGCTTGTTTTTTAAGTTTTTTCTTAATAAATAACTATAATAGCATACTAATACTTAGTATACTAGCCTTTAGCTTCTTTTACTTGCAAATAACGCCTTAGTAATAATAGAACATAATTATTAATCGCCTTTTAAGGTCATTAATTCTATTTATCTTTTACAGCAGCCTTAAAGGCTGCTATACTTCTTTTATTATTTCTTATACCTGAAGAAGCAATAGGCCTTTTAGCTAAAACGTTTTTTAGTAAAGCCTACACGTTTTCTATAGAATTTAGATCAGGACTATAAATAAAATGCTTAAAAAGTAATATCTTATTTCTAAAAAACTAAGATAAAACTTTTACAGTTTTATAAATCTTAACATTATCCTACTAAAACTTTTAGCCTATATAGAAGTTAGTAAGATGCTTAAATATTTAGAAAAAGTCTTTAACTTTATAATTTAAATATAGAGTAATAAGCCTCTAAATAGAAAAATAAAGTATATATAACTTACCTTTTTTTATTGCAGGTCTTACTATAGGAATTAAGATATTTTTAAAATAGTCTAAGTTCCTAAGAAAAAAGTAGTAATTAAAAAGCTTTTAATTACTACTAGTTTAGATCTTCTACCTATCTAAATTACACCCTAAACTTAAATAGAAATATCTTAACTTATAACTAAATTAGTAAGTATTCTAAAAATAGATTAAAATAATAAGAATATAATAGATATTATATAGTTTATTATTTAATAATTAGAGTTTTTTAAAACTAACTTGTATTTGTTGTAGAAACAATTTTCTTTCTTATTCTATTATTATGCTCTATTTAATAGTATTTTGTCTTAGTACTATTCTTATACTAAGTAGTAGACTCGTCTAAAAATATAACTTTATAAAAGTTTATATTTTTAATGTTTTTAAGTGTTTGCCTAGCATAAATATAACAATTATGAGCTTTTTTAGTATCTAAAGGCGTCTTATTTAAAAAAATATAAGTAAAATAGTTCTTCTTTTTTAGAAAGCGTTGTACGCTTCTAATTAAAAGAGTTATACTTTTTTCTTTTAAAAAATGTTAAATTGTCTTTATAAAGCTTCTTGTAAAGTCTCTATTAAGTACTCTTTTTACTTTTTTTTAAAGATCTTAGAAGGACGTCCTTGTTTAAAGCTAATAATAGATAAAGTAGCGTTTTTTTTTATTTAATTTAATAAAGAGTATTGTAAATACTTTTAGAAGGCTTTTCTAGTATATTACCAATAGAAGAGATAAATTTGTTGTATAAATGAAACTAATATTGATCAAATGGAGTGAAATGAGTGTATTGATCACTAAGGGTCACAACAAAGTGTCCAATAACTACTAAAGAGACATAAGATGATCTGGCCCGCTTATATAGGTGCTAGCGTGGCCGTCACGTGTAGCAGCTTACTAGGATCACCTAATCAACAAGGTGATCCGCATGTCAATACTCTAACACACCCCCTAGGTTAGTAAGAAACTATTAATCTAAGCTGTAAGTAAAGAGTTAATTCTTACTAAATTAACGTTATTAATTAAGAAGTTTACAATCTTAGTCCTACTACCTAATTTTTTATTTTTGTTATAATATTGTAATGTTGTTTTTAATTAAGCAAGCAGCTTAGTTCTATTATAATATTAAAATATTAAATAGACCCTAAATATTACTTAATTAGTCTGTGCGCAGTTAATACAAACACTAATTACGTCTACTACCCCTTAAAAACTTTTAGCCTTACTATAATATTAATTACTAAGTCTTCCTAATTTTTAACGCACCTCTATTACTATTAATATAGTAAGCCTTGTTGCCTTACTATTCTCTTACTAATTAGCTGCTAATCTTTCTAGTGTAGTCTGCCTCTAATAGCAACAAGCGTAAGCGTTGCTTAGAAAGTTATTATTATAAGTATAAAAATAGTGCTAAGTATAAGCATTATGCGTGTTAAAGCTTATTTAATAATAAAATTTAGCAAGTAGCTAATTTTTAAAATAATAAAAGTTTATTACTTTTGCCCTTTAATTTATATGCGTACTATAAGACTTCTAGTAGCTCTGCTTAAAGATTAATTTTTTTACTTATTAAGTTAAGTCTACTATTAAGCCTTTATTTAAACTTTAATTAAAATTAAAGCCTAACTAAGTAATTAAGTTAGCGTAAAACAAGATAGCTTAAAAGCTAAAGCAAAAGTTATAGTAGCTTACTGCTTAAGCAGTATTACGTAAATAGCAATATAATAATAGTAATAAGCTAGAAATACTTATAAAATAGTTAATAAGGCGCAACACGCTTTTAACTACTTAAAAGAAAACGCTTATAAGCTTTTTAAAAATTGCTGCTAATCTATTATATTCTTACGTTCTTCTATATAAGCGCTATAAAAAAAAAATGCTTAATAGTTTGTTTAATAAGTGCTACTTTAACTAAGTTTAGACTAGCAGTTAAAGTAGTACTTACTACAGTAGTTGCTTATCTTATACATACTATATAGTTAACAATAATCTTGCTAATTACTTTATAGCTTTATATAGAGATAAAGACGTAAGTTACTAATTATTTAAGCTTTTGTTAAGACCCAGAACTAGGACCCGTGGAGAAGTCTTCACGAAGACGTCGGCATTCTTAGACAATAGCCCGACGAGCAGCTAGCAGTCACGTGACTGCTTAGTGCTTAGTGCTTAGTGCTCTTAGCTTAGTGCTCTTAGCACAACTAAGCATACTAAGCAGAGCATACACTTGTTAGTATATAGCAGTAGGCATTAAGCTCTTATAGCTTAGTGTGTTTAACTTTAAGTATAATCTAAAGATTACCTAATTCTTAATTCTTTTATGTTATTATATTGTTCTACTAAACGTGCTAACACAACTACCTATACTATTATATTAATTTACTAATTGTGCTAGTACAATCTCTTGTCTATTGCACTTACTTATTTTAAAAGAACTAACACAGATTATTTATAGACAATTTTTATACTTTAAATACTCTTGAAATAAGTAATACTACTATAGACACCTCTGCTAATTCCTAAACTACAAGAACAACTACGCATGCTAATAAGCCTAAAACTTACTATAGTAACTATAATAAGCTTAAAGCATAGCTACTCTAAGTTAATAGATACTTCTATATTAAAAGAACTAAAATTAATAATAATAATGTAGTTATATAGGCCTCTACGTTCTTACAAGGAGCTGCTAAAAAATAAGCTAATTTTATTCTTTATTAATACATAGATATAACTATTAATAATAATGTTAATAAAGCACTTGTTAAAAACTAAGACAATTTTAAGACAGAAATAAGAAAGGCATTCTTACTCTTTAAGAAATTTATAGTAGTATAATAAAAAATTTAAAAGTTGTAATAAACTTGCTTTACAGCTAACTATATAATAGAGTTTTAGCAGTACTAAACAGTTATTAGATAAAACAACAACAGTTTAATATAAATATACTAACAAGGTCTTAAACTAACTGTACATATAAAACTTATGCAAAGCAAAGCTACTTTTAACATGCTTAATAAACTTATAGCTAAAGCTATTTAAGTAGATAATAACCTCTATAAGCTTAAGCTAGAAAAACAACTATTTTTATAAAGAAATTGTATACTTAAAAATATAAACGCTTAACTACGTTAAACCTATTAACGCCTGTACCCTAATTAAGGTTAATAACAAAACAATACGCCTAAAATTCTAAAATATTATACAACTAATAGCTATAAGCCTATATACTTTAATAACTTTAATAAGAGACCTAGGAAGAGTAAGTTTTAGCACAATAAGAATAGCAAAAAAGAAATTACTTGCTATATATATAGTAAAAAAGGTTATATAAAGCAGGACTGCTAGAGCTAAAGTAAAGTAACGTAACAGTTAAATATTTTTTAATACGTAGTACCCCGCAACAATTTAGAAGAAGAATAGAATATTATTACTAGACCTACTATTACAGTTTAAAGGAAGAACTAGGCAAACATTAATAGTCTAAATAACCTCTTTATAATTACTCTAAAGGAAACCTTAGACAATAACGTCTCTAAAATAATGCTTAACAAAGAAATAAAAGTAACTTTAGCTAACTAAACTAAGTATAGAAAGATAGCTAGGTTCTAAAAAACCTACTAGCTCTCTACACTAGTAGCAAAGGAAGTACTAATAGCCTAAAACTAGGAAATTTTACTACTAGCTATACAGAAATACCCTACTACGCTAAATAAGCAAGATATTAATATATAAGTACTACTACTCTTAAAAATATAATGCTTAAATAACCTAGCTAAGAAGATTAACGTTTTGCTAAAGTAGCTTAAATAACCTAAGAATATCTTTACACAACTTTATAAAAGAATATTAATTAAATACTACTAGTATGCTAATTTACTAAAAGAACTGTAGAAGAAAAAAATTATTCTAAAGGCAACTATTAATAAAGCTCTACACAACAACTTTATATAAAAATAAACTTAAGATACTAAAGCATTTTAGAATAAACTAACGCATTAACTTTTAAATTAAGAGAAAGAAGAAATTTATAAAGAACTCTAGGCAACACGCTAAAAGCACAGGACTTAGAGCAATAGCCGCGCTATAAATATATATTATTAGATAGACTTACGCAATCTAGAACACGCAGGGTACTCCTAGATAGTATATATATATAACAGCTGCACTATATATTATTTAGACAAGTATAGATTAGGATAGTTTTTTAAAAAACTAAAAGAAATGCCTTAATACTAATACTTATAGTATAACTGCCTTAATAATAAATGCGTAGTACACTTATAAGATAAATAATATAGCTTATACTTTTATAAATATAATAATTTAGAAAAGACCCTGCAAATGCAGATAACATAGTAGAAAAATTACAAGAATAAAACCTATATATAAAAGTATAACTAGCCTTTATAGTATACGTGCTTTAATATTAAATGTAAACTATATATAGTTGCTAAGAAGTTCTATAAATTTAGCATACAGTCTTTTTTAGACAGACGCTCTAGACACCTAGAACTACTAAGGCAATAAACGTAATTAACTTCCTAAGCCTCCTTAAGCTACTAGTAAAGCTTAATAGATATTAAATAATAGCATTAGTAGATTTTAGCTTCTAAGCTAACTTCGTTTCCCCTTAAGCAGTGCAAGTAGCAGGCCTATAAATACTAAAGAAATAAGAACTCTACTTACTACATATAGTAAATAGTTAGCCTATACTAAGTAAGATAACTATTACGCACAAAGTTAGCAAAGTAACGCTTAGTATCTAAGAATATAAAAAAGAGTTAAACTTAAACGTTTTTAAATTAGCTACTTACAACATTATATTAGAAATTCTTTAGTTATAAGAATACAATTTATAAATTAACTAAAAGTTAAAAATTTTTTTATTTAAGTGCTATAAATTAGACGCAACTACAAGCTAGCCTACATATTTAACAACTATAATAGTAAATAAAAAGAAAATTAATAATATTGCTAAGGGATAGTAGACTTTAATTAAGAACAGCCTTACAACACAAGAGTTTAACTTAATAAATACTAGTAGAGCACCTTTAAGTTATAAAGTTAGAGTTTTAGAAAAGCGCGTAACTTTAGATATCCTAAAAAAGTATAAAGAATTTTAGTACCTTTTTATAAAAGTAGTAAATAGTAAAGCCTTACTAAGACACTAACTCTAGGACTATAAAATTATCCTAGAAGAAAGGAAGACTTTACTCTTTAGGCTAATTTATTGATTATTAGAAATAGAACTTAAGAAACTAAGGACTAAGCTAGATAAAAATTTAAGAAAAAGATATATTAAACTTTTAACATTACTGGCAAGATTCTTTATACTTTTTATACTAAAAAAAAATAGGCTACTAAAAATGTGCGTAGATTACTAGAAACTTAATAACATTACAGTAAAGAATTAATACTTATTACTAAATATTATAAAGCTTTAAGATTAATTATTTTATGTTAAGGTCTTTACTATATTAGACTTCTAAAATAGATACTACTTTATTAGAATAAAGAAAGGTAAAGAATAGAAGACAGTATTCTAAGCACAATATAGATATTATAAATACACTATTATACTATTTAGGCTTATAAACGCCCTAGCAATATTTTAAGAACTTATTAACAATATATTAAAAGTATATTTAGATATTTTTGTTATAGTATACTTAAATAACATCCTTGTCTACTTTAAGAACTTAAGAGATTATATAAAACATGTCTGTACAGTACTAAGGTGCTTAAACTAGTTTAATCTTTAACTTAAACTAGAAAAATGTAAGTTTTATAGAAATAAAGTTACTTTCTTTAAATACATAGTAAGAGCACAGAGAGTACAAATAAGTAAAGAAAAAATGTAAGTAATTAAAAAATAGCTACACCTAATAATAGTTAAAGAGATATAATTATTTCTAGAATTTCTAAACTTTAGCTAATGGTTTATTAAGGACTACTCTAAGATTGCTATCCTATTAATAAGACTTATAAGGAAGAAGATACTCTTTAAGTAAAGTAAAGAAGTAGAAGACGCCTTTTAGACGCTTAAAAAAGTAAGTATAAAACTACTATACTTTAGTAATTATATAAAAGCAAATAGCACCTAATTACATACTACTTATAAAAATTCTTTAGACTAGAAGAACAATATAACGTCTACAACAAGGAGCTGCTAGCTATTATTATATGCTTACAGTATTAGAGAGCATACATAGAAAGCTACTTAGAACTTATAATATTTATAAATTACAAGAATTTAGTTAATTTTACAACTACTAAAGTACTTAACTAATAATAAATAAAATAGTTAAAACTACTTAAATAATACAAGTTTAAGATTATATATACACTTAAAAAAGATAACAGCAGAGTAGATGCTTTTAGCTAACAACACAATATTACAGGAATAAAGAAAATTATTAATACTATAATACTTAAGATTAACAAAAATAGATTACTAGGACTAGCAAGAATACTAAATATAGTTTTATAAATTACACTTAACGTACTAGAAGAGTTGTAGAAAGCAATTATTAAACAATATTACAACAACTCTGTACATAGTTATCTTAGTATTACATACAATATAGAACTTATTAAGAGAAATTATAAGTTTCTAGAAATAAAAAATAAAGTTACTTTTTTTATTACTAAGTGCGTAGACTATTAAAAGAACAAGCACAGCACCTACGCACCTTACAAAGAAATATAAGTAATAAAGCTACTTAACGTACTATAGTTAGATATCTTTATAAACTTTGTTATAGGCCTACTAATCTTAAAAGACCTTATTACTAAAGTATTTTACAACGCAATTCTTGTAGTAGTTAATTAATTTATAAAATAAGCAAAATACATTACCTTTAAGAAAAATTTTATAGTAGTATAACTAGTACACATTTTTAACAACTAAATTATTAGATATTACAGTATACTAAAGTTAATTATTAGTAATAAAAATAAGCTCTTTACTACTAACTTTTGGATAACATTATTAGCTGCAATTAAAATAAAACAAAAGCTATTAATAGCTTATTACTTCTAAATAGACAAGTAAATAGAACAAATAAATTGTATAATAAAAGCTTATTTTAGAATATATATCAACTAATAGCAAAATAATTAAGTATTATTACTACTTATAGCACAAATAGCATACAACAATACAATATTAGAGTTTATAAAATAAATACTATTTTACGTAAACTATAAAAGTTACCTAAATTTCTTTATACGCACACTTTTAAGCTAGAAGATAAAAGTAGCTATTGTAATAGCTAATAAGCTTAAAATAGTATATCAGTTACTTAAAATAATACTTAAGAAGACTTAATGCTAAAGCATTTTATATGTTAACTAAAAACAAAAAATAGCACCTTAGCTAAAAAAATAAATAAAGTATATTTACTTACAAAGAATTTTTGCACTAAATAACTAAATAAAAAACTTAATAATGTTAAGGTTAGACTATTTTTAATTCTAGACTAGAAGGGACTAGTTATATATATAATTAACCTCCTACTAAATGCAAAGATTTACCTAAGATTCTATATTAATATATTAAAACTAGCAGACCTAGAGACGCTACTTTAGAAAACCTTCTACTATAAGATAAAAAAAGAAAATAAATTTAAAGTTAAGAAAATTCTTGTACACTAAGACAATAGTAACAGCAAGGAATATCTAGTTAAATAGTTAAGTTACCTAAACAGTAATAATATATAGGAACTAAATATAAACTTTACAAACTGCTATCTGCACCTTATAAAATACTACTAAAATTAAAAGCTTTTTAATAATTAAGTAGTAAGCTTTTAAAAGCACTTTAAGTGCTAGGCAAAAGGTTTAAGGCTAAACCTTTAGAAACACTAAAAAATTCCATAGTCTCCCTAGCCTCCTTACGCTCTAACTCTTTAATTTTATAAGACTTAACTACTATTATATCTTCTACACAACAGTCTAACAAATTTATTTATAAATAAAGCTACTTCTTATAAGCGCGCTATACGCGTAATTCTTCTAACACTTTTTTATATATTTTTATTATAGTATTTTATATATTACAACTTTCTTTTATGCGTACGTGTAGCCTTTTCTTTTCTGCAGCTAAACGCTTAAACTTTAATTTTATTACTTAGACGTTATACTATTAGCCTTAATATAAATACTTACTATACTTTTCTAAATAAATATATACTTTATACTCGCGCTTATTATGCGTATAAGTAAAGTATTTTTAAACTATAGCTTTTTTAAAGGAATTAATAAAGTTGCAGAGACAGTAACAGCAATTAGTACTAGTAAGAGGTTTCTACTTAGGCATAGTAAGACAAGAATAAGGCAGCTAATATTACTTATAATAAGAGAATAGCCTTATTATAAGCTAAGACTTTGCTACTATTATGTAACTTAAGGACGACTTACTAGAAAAAGAGAGAATAGTATTAAGACTTAGAACTAGGACCTGTAGAGAAGTCTTTACAAAGACGTTAGCATTCTTAGATAATAGCTTAACAAGCAGCTAGCAGTTACGTAACTACTTAGTGCTTAGTGCTTAATGCTTTTAGCACAACTAAGCATACTAATTATACTATAAGACTACTTAGTGCTTAGTGCTCTTAGCACAACTAAGCATATTAAGCAGAGCATACACTTGTTAGTATATAGCAGTAGGCATTAAGCCTTTATAGCTTAGTGTGTTTAACTTTAAGTGCAATCTAAGGATTACTTAATTCTTAATCCTTCTGTGTTATTACATTGTTCTACTAAACGTGCTAACATAACCACCTGTACTATTACATTAATCTACTAATCGTGCTAGTACAACCCCCCGTCCATCGCACTCACTTATTCCAAGAGAACTAACACAGATTATCTACGGACGATCTTTACAGCTTTTTGCTTAGCTTACTAACTAGTTTTAAGAAATAGAACAACAATAAGTACTATATTAATAAGCAGTAGCTGCTTAGCAACATTATTACTTGCTATAAAGAAATTAATAATAAAGTTATATTAACTAGAAAGCCTTCTACGCAGAAGCCCCTAGTCTCTAATTACTATAATTAAGAAATTTTACTAAAAGGTTTTAGCGCTTAGCTCCTGTAGCCTACTCTAGTAAGCATTTTTAACAAAAAATATAATATTAAAAATTATTTACGCTAGATATATCCTGCTTAGCAAGCTATAAGTCTAAATTAAGGTTTTTTTTAGTTAAAAGCCTACTGCTTATACTTTTAGTTAACCTGTAGTTTAGCCTGCTTAATAGCTAGCTTATAATTTATAATAGCTACAGCAACAACAAATTTAGTTATAGCAATAATAACAAGATTTTCCTTATTAATTATTAGTTTAAAAACACTATACTTGTAAAATGCTACCTCTTCTTAGTTTTTATAATTACCCTTATATGCACTGTCTTAATTACTATAAATTTTAACTACAAGAGTATGCTAGTATAAGTAGGCAATTATTTTACAACTTAATATATAAAAGCAATAAATTAGATTTGCGTTTTTATGCTGCTTGCCTACGCACTCTAGCTATCTAAGCTAAAATAGCAAATAATGCGCTTAAGCTTATTAAAGCTTAAAAAGCTAAGCAAGACTTGCTAATAAAGTCTAGCAAGTATAATAATTCTAATACTTACTAGTAAGCTTATTTTTAGTCTTAGTCTTAGTTTTTAGTTAGTTTAGCTTTTAATCTCCCGCTTATCTTAAGCAACTAAAAGGAGACTTAGCTTAGTATATAGTTATTACTACTTAATACAAATTCTTTGCTTATTAATTATTATTTTCTTTAATTAAGTGGTTAACTTACTAAAAATTAAGCAACTGCTTAAACTTCTTAAACTATTATTAAGTAAGCGTCTTAGTTAGTTTATTAGCTAGCATAATTACTATTTTTAGGTATTTAACTTAAAATAATTTTTTAGCAAATTCCTGCTGCAGCTATATATTCTATATATTAATATATTTTAAACAAGTGCTAATTTACTTATTCTTTTTAATAATAAGTCTAATTATTTATTAGTTATTACACTAGACTATCTAAACGTTTTTTAAATTAAAAGACAGCTTATAAAAAAAGTGTTTAAGGGCTATAGCTTCTTTAGTAGTATGCTTAAAAGTAAGTAGCTTAGCCTTAGTAGTTAATGTAGTTACTGTAGCCTGTTAAGCTACCTTCTAAAATATTAGACTACTATATAAGATTACTATATATTTATAAAATAATTAATAAGTTTCTTAATTATCTGCAAAAAAAGCATTACTTGCAATTATTAAGTCTAGGCTATTATAGTTCTTATATTAGATTGCATCTTATCTTGTCTAATAAAAGTACATAATTACCTGTTTAACAGCTTTTATATACTAATTACTAAAGTTTATAAAAAAGTGTAAAAGCTTTAAAATTAAGTAAGCAACATTTAGTTGCAGCATAATAGCTATATATAGCACTAATCTAACTTTTTTTTAGTAGGCTTTAATCTCTTGCTTAGTTGCTTTGCTAGTGTTCTTAATTAGCTTCTTTAAGAGTAGTAAAGTTTTTAGAAAGCTACTATTTTTTAGCTTAAACCTTTTTATAATTTTATTAATATATGTATTGTGTATAAGCGTAATTATTTGCTTCTTACAATCTCTAAGTACTTTAATACTAAAAAACTATCTAAATAATTCTTATTTTTATATCTTGTACTTATCTATAATCTTTAACTAAAGATCTAATGCTTTCTACTTATAATCTTTTGTAAAAAGTAGTAAGATATTATCTATATAAAATAAAACTAGAATCCTTCTTTCTTAATTAAAGAACAGGCAGGGCTCCTCTAGTAAGGTAATTAGTTTAATCTCTTTTAGTAATTCTAAGAACTCCTTATACTATAATAGTAGTAAGTCTTATAATTTATAAAGTATGTAGTTAAGCTGTATATACTTTCTAAGCTTCTTAAAGCTATCTAGCATCTTATAAATTACTAGGTTATATACTGTAATTAACACATTAAGGAATGCTCTTATAATATTATATTGCTTAATCTCTAAATTATTTTTAGCTGTAATAGCTATTACTGCTCTAAAGAACTTAGCTACTAATATAGCAGTATATGTTAAATTAATTAAGTTTTTCTTCTAAAGATTACCTTTTACAATAATCTGCGCCTTGTATTTAAAAAAAAGCTATTCTAATTAAACTTATAGGTCTAAACCTACTTTATAAGTATTAGTTAATTATCTGCTTTTTCTTTTAATATCTTAGTCTAAGTCTTATTTTTACTTAACTAATTAATTTCTTTCTTACAGGCATTCTTAAATAAGGCCCTTATAAAATGCTAAAGTAACTGCTTTTATAATTCTAGTAGTTTAAGTAACTTGTTGCAATATAGTTAAGCATTTCCTATATTTAGTTTATACTTAGTAAATAAAGCTGCTATAACTATATAATTAAAAGTCTTATAACTTACTTAGACTTCCTAAGTTACTTGTAAACCTAGCAGGTAAGTATTACAAAAATTAATTTATAATAAATTTTTATAATTTATAATTAATGCGTTAACACTACTTGTGCTTCTACTTTTTAGTTAATTATTAAGATCTTAAGTTGCGTCTTTATACTTACGCCTGCCGCCTAGCTTGCGTAGTAGAAGATTACAATTTATAAGCTAATTTAGGCTTTTACTAGTAATTCTAGCACTATATTTAGTAATTAGAGGTTAAGCTTGTAATTACTTACCTTATTTACTATCTAAGACCTAAAATCTTAAACTATAAGATAATTTATAGTCTACAACTTGCTTCTTTTAAGTAAAAGTTTTATTTTAATTAGCTAGCGTGTTAGAGTCTTCAGGCATAGACTATTAAACTAGTAATAAGTTATTAGGCTTATATAAAAAAGGCTTCTTACTTCTAGATATTAATAAGTTAGCTCTTCTAGGCAAGCGCACTACTGTTTAACTATTAAATACCTTACAGTTAATTGTGTTGTTGCTCCCTAAAGTCTCTAGTTTAAGAGTTAGTTTTAGAGTAGTAAGACTAGTATTTTGCTGCTAATTTAAGCAAATTTTTAATAGTATATAGGCCTTATGCTTTATTTACTTAGTGTCTTTTAATTTACTTTTATACTTAGTAGGTAGGCCTTTCTTACTACTTAAGATAGTAGATAAATTACTTTTAAGGATTTTAGTAGTTAGCTGTGTTTCTTAATTTGCTCTACTTTAAAAGGCTAGAAGAGCTTGCAAGTTATCTTCTAGATTAACTAGCTTACTATTATAAAAAATCTTTATAATTTTAATTAATTAATTCTTTAGTAGCTCTTTTTTGCAATTTCTTTTATAGAACAACTATTTATTAAAAGTTATATTATAGGTAGTAATTACCTAATTAAGGGTTAGTACCTATATATAGTATATATTAAAGGCTTAATAACTAACTAAATAACTAATATAGCCGCGAAGATTAATTTTAAATTCTTAATAATTATGCCTAGCTGCCTTTTCCCTATTTAATAGGTAGGCTTAGCAGCTATAAGCATAAATTCTACTTTAGTCTAGGCATAGATTAGCAGTCTAATGTTTAATTACAAGTAGTTAATAGTATTAAAAATATTTTCTAAACTATTTTTTAGACACTTAGTTAGAGGGTAAGTAGCTATAAATTTTAGTAAAGCTTATTTTATGCAAGTAAGCTACTGCATCTATAATTACTAGCTAGAGCTTAGCTAGTAGATTTGCACTTGTGCACATCTTAATAGCTTTTATAATTAGCTCTTAGCCCGCTCTTTCTACTAAGCTATTAGGCTTATAAGTGTATAGTAGTAGCGTTTTAATTACAATTTCTTTCTTTATTACCTATTTTTTATATCTTCATTGCCCTTTCTATGGCAGTGTAGCAGTATTGTTATTTTAATAAATTTTTATAATTTTCTGCTAATATTTCTTTTTAATTCTTATAGTAAAGCCTTTAATTATAGGCATAATATTGTTTAGTATTTTTAACTAGATACTATAATTGTATAGTTTGCCTAAGTAGTCTTTTTTAATAATTAGTGCCTATTTCTTAAGAAGTTAACTAGTTAGGAAATTAAATAGATCTTATAAGATTTTATAAAAAAGTTAAAGTAATCTTTTTTTAGCTAACATAAAATTACTTATAAAGTATAAGCTATTACGCAGTAATTACATTCTAATAGCTTTTTACTAGTAATTTTAACATTCTGCGCTAAGTAAACTAAAGCTTTAATAGCTTGTTATCTTAAGTGTCCTAATTATTAATACTATAAATCTTTATTACTAGTGTACACCTAAGGTTTCCTTAATTATGCTACAGCGTTTACTAGTAGTAGTTAAGCAATATAATAAAAGAGTTGCTTATATTTAATAAATAAGATATTAAAGTAACACTTTAAGTTAATTAAAATAATGTTTTTTTAATTATTCTAAATTTTATAGTATAATTATATTCTAAGTACTAAATACCTGCTTGCTTAAGCTGTGCTTTAGAGATAATATTAACATAAAAGCCTAGTATAAACTTAACGTTAGTAAGTAAAAAATTAGCTGTCTTAAGGCTAGCCTTACTATGTAGAACGTTTTTAAGTAGCTTATTTCTTATTCTAGTAACTAAAATAAACTGAGTGCTTACTTTAACTGTTTTGTCCTTGTCGCATTCGCAATAGGTGCCTAGTACTAGTTAATCTATACTATTAACTAAGTAGACTGCTACTTTACTATTTATAATTATACAAAAGGACAACACATAAAAGGTAAAGGCTATGCTAAACACGTTTAGACTAATTTCTTTAATTAAGTTTCTTAAGTTAATTAGCGCTAAAACTAATAAGCTAGAGTATGCTCTACTTAGTTTATTAGTAGCTAATTTACTAGTACTAGCCTTTTAGCCCTCTTTCTTAATCTAAGTCTAAAGCGCTGCCTATCTATTACTATTTTATTGCTTAACAATCTTCTTTTAATTATTGTTTATTAGTTTAATTAGTATCTTATTAGTAAGCATTAATTTTATAACTATAGTTTAAAGTTAGAAGTAGTTGTGTAGTGTTTAAAAGTGCTTACTAGGCTTGTAAGGGAAAAAGTGTAATTACTTACTACTTTTGCTTAGCTATAAGACTTTTAATAATTAAGCTGTTCTTGATTTAGATTTAGTTTAAAATACTACGTATTTTTTTCCTTTTAAAGAAGTAATTAATTAATTCTGCAATAAAATACTAAAAATCTTTTCTAAATTATTAAAAGTTAATTAAGCCTTACTAAGCGCTATTACTTATAATAGCTTATTACGCTTTTTACGCAACTAATTTAGTGTAATCTTAGTGCCTTAAGCGTTTAAAAAATTAGTAACTACTAATAGCCTAACAAATTTAAAGAGTAAGTAGATTGTTACTTGTCTATATTAGAGCTGCTACTTAGTAAACTAACGCTTAAGGCTTATTTATCTCTAGCGCGCCTTATTTAGGTAGAATCTATATTGCGCTCTAATTAAATACTAAGTATTCTAATCTGTAGAAGTAAAATTCTTCTTTAGAATCTTTACTAAAGCTTAAAAACTAGTAAGGTTTTAAGTAATTATGCTTATTAAGGCGTTAAAAAGTAGGTCTAGATGTACAGTCTTGTTAATCTAGTCCTTAACATTAGTAATCTTAGCAACTTTCCTTATTTATTAAGCAGTATGTACTTTGTACTTATTAACTAGCTTATTATAATTTTTTTTTATACTTAGCGTTAATTATATAAGCTTTATATTTGTGTTAAGTAATATTATAGTCTTCTTGTTCTTAAGCGCTTGCGCTAGGTAGTAGAGCAACAGGCTCTTTAATATCTTTAGGCAACTTAGAAAACTAAGGCTCCTAGTAATCTATTAAGCGCACGTCTAAGAAATTAAAGTTAACCTAATTCTAAATGCCTTTCTCTAAGTAGTGCAGTTTTAATAGAGCAAACTAAGTTAGCTAGTCTAATTAAGCCTTAAGGATTACTCTTAAGGCAACAAGCAGCATATTAGAGAAGTCTATCTTAATAAGATGCTTTGTAGGATTAAGACGTAGATTATTATTAAGGTAAGGGCAGGATTAGTTAGTTAGTAGCTGTGTTAATAACAATAGTAGCCTGTAGGTTATAGGATAGATTAGTAGGAGGTTAATTGTATAATTAAGTAAGTAAGTAGTATAGCAGCCGCAGCGATCTGCTAGCTATGCTGTAGGAGAATAAAGAGGAGAGTAAAGTAATAATTAAGTAGTTGGCCTTCTAGCTTGCTGATTGCGCAGTAGGAATTAATACTACAATTAAGCAGCTAGGCTTATAACTGTAGGAGCTAAGAAGAGGCAACTAATATTAATTAAATAGAGTAAAATAAGTGTATTAATTACTAAGGGTTACAACAAAGTGTCCAATAACTACTAAAGAGACATGAGACGATCTGGCCCGCTTATATAGGTGCTAGCGTGGCCGTCACGTGTAGCAGCTTACTAGAATCACCTGATCAACAGGGTGATCCGCATGTTAATACTCTAATAGTAAAGTATAAACTTGTTGTTTAAATTAAGAGAGATTGCGAGCTATAGAGGAGATAATATAAAGATAAAAAGTTAGAATAAATAAGAGGAGTAAATATAATATATTTTCATTAAGTTATTACGTAATTAGTGCTTACGTAAGCAACCCCTTTTTTTATCCTTTTATTAAACTATAAGGAAATAAGAAATATTACTCTAAAACTTGCTCACATCATGCTTACGTAAGCTAATTAAACTAATATTTTTTTTAGCCCTTTTTATACGTTTATAAAAAAGATATGCTAAAAGCTATTTTTGCTTTTTTTTCAACATATTTTAAGCAAGATTACAGGCGCAACTGTGCTGACTAAGCAGCTTACTAAGCAGCCTATCTTAAAGAGGAGGTTCTTGGCTTTCCAAATCACTAACCTTTTTTAGCCTAGCCCTTCTAGTTACTAAAATATAGAGCTTTGAAAACTATAACTTTTTTAATTTCTTTTTTTTTGTTACCCCACTGTATTAACACCTAAAAAGTGTGTTAAGTACTTTCTATATAGTATTACTGTCGCATCTATGACGTACCAACCTCAAGGCCCAAGGCCTCCTTAGGCCTAAGCCTAGGCGCCTGTTAGCTTACGCGCTGAGTGCGCGCTAGCTAACCGCACGTTAGAATATCTACGCCGAACTTATAAGCTTATACCTAAGCTTAGCAGGATATGTGTTAAACTCTTCTAAGTTTAACAGCAGCCTTTCTAGGCTAAGTCTATATAAATAGCACGTCTTAGACTTAGTTAGAAAGGCAGAATTAGAATTAACTATTTAGTTCTTCTAAACTACTATTACTAGCTCTTTATTTTCTATAGTTATTAGCCTAGCACTTTAAATTGTAGTTTAGATTCTCTCTACGCAACTTAAAGTACGCTAGTAGTAGTTTAAACCTTCTAATTTATTTAAAAAACTTAGTTTACACTTTTTAACTTACTAACTAATTGCATATAAAATAATAGCAAGCAACTCCTTTTAAATTACTAACTTAGCGCGCTTTATAAGCTACGCAACTTAGACTTACTAGTATACTTATTTAAAGTTTAATACTAAATTTAAAAGAGTTTAGAAATATATTAACCTAGAGGCTATTATAACTATTAATATATTAATAAGGCTGCCTTTAAGGCCTTTAGCGCCTATAAAAAACTTATTTTAAAAAAAACTTAAAGTTTATAATAAAAAACTTAATAAATACTGTATAAAGTATATAAACTAGGCTATAGACACGCGTGCTTTTTAGCATATTTAAAATTAAGTTTATGCAACTATTAACAAATAGTTACTAGCTCTAATTATAATTAAACTTATAAATAGTGCTAGTTAAATGCTTAATAAGTTTATTAAATAACTATAGCTTAAACTAGCACTAATAGACGCTGTTAACTAAATAGTAATATATTAGGAGTACTAAGTAAGCCTTAAAAAAGCAAAACTAAGTACTATAAAACTAAAAGCTTAGTATAATAAGTAGTAAATAAGCTAACTAAAAGCTAAGAGGCTATAAATTTTTAAAGTAAATAGTATACTTACTATATATAACTTTCTAAATACTATAAAAGCTAAATACGCTCTTTACTAAGCTAATATAATAAAAACGCTTTACTAATAATAATAAATACTTAAAAAGAATTATTTAAACTTTAACTAAACTAGTTAAGTATTTTTAAAAATACTTTATTAGTGCTTAGTTAGTACACTAAGCTTAGCTAAATTAATATAAAAAGCTTTTGCTACTTTAAAA
Source organism: Alternaria gansuensis (assembly GCA_009289805.1). Lineage (NCBI taxonomy): Eukaryota > Fungi > Ascomycota > Dothideomycetes > Pleosporales > Pleosporaceae > Alternaria > Alternaria gansuensis. Next base: position 23,804 of record WBOK01000262.1, on the reverse strand, counting down.
AACTTAAAAACTTACAAAAATTAAAGTAATAAAAACATAGCTTAGAAAGTTAACTATAAGTGCTTATACAAAAATAATAAAAAATATAAGTACTACTAAAATTTTATAGAATGCTATATACTTTTAGTAGTAATTAAAGCTTACGCTAAAGTCTAATATAATGTTAGTAAGAAGAAAGCTAAAAAGATTTAAAAACACTTATATACTAACTAGTTTAAAAAACTTAAAGACAAACTAGTTAAAACAGAATATAAGCTTTTTAAAAAAAAAAAGTAAGTTAAAGACTTTTCTAAGTAGTATTATTATATTATTAATTAACTTAGCGCTTTTTAAAGAAGATAAAAGCCTAAGTATATACTATACTAGTAATTATAACGCCTATATACTATTAAAAATTACTATACTTAACAGTAAAGCTATGTTGCACTTAGTAAACAGCAGAGAACTACTTATACTAAGCTCCTTTATACTTGTAAGGGAAGTAAAGACAGTAAAGGCAGGCACTTAAGCCTTCTTTATTAGTAGTTAAAGGACTTGCATTCTCTACTAAGTTCTAAATAAAATATATAGTAATAAAACTAAAGACCTTACTTTTACAAATATAGTAGTTATTAAAAGTTTTTATCTTAATATTATCTTAGAAGCTTGCCTATATAAAAAAGGAGTTTAGTACTTAGGCCTAAATAACACACTTTACTAGAGTACACTTAGTAAAAATATTATATTAGCATAGCTTAAATATTATTTTAACCTTTTATTTTTTAAATATAAGCTTCTATTATTTTATTTAAAGCTTATTATAAATATAATGCCTTTTATTAAAAGCTTATTGAAAACTTATTTAAAAAGTAACTTAGAGGACCTTTAGCATACTAAAGTAGGGCATCTAAGTCTAAAAGTATTAAAAGTATTTATTAGCGCAGCTTAAAAAGTATAAATTAAAAAAATAGCACGCGTAAAATATAAGCACTATACTTTAACTTATACTAAATAAGTTATTTTAAAAAGACTAAAAAAGCTTTTTTCTTAACTATACTAGAAGATCTTATAAAACTTATTTAACATGCCTTAAAGTTATTTAAAAGAATAATAAATATAAGTTATTAAAAACGCCTTTAGTAGCAAGTTTATGTATATATTTTATAAGCTAAATTTATTTTAAAAATTATAAAAGCTTTTTACTAGTTTAAAGCTCTTATTAAAGCTTATTATAAGCTCTAAATAGTTAAAATTATATAAAATAATAATTTTTTAACGCTCTCTTAGCATAGTATATTATAATACTAAACATAGTGTAAAGAACGTAGTATTATAATTAAGCTTTCTTTACTATATATATATAAACTAAATAGAGCTACTAAATAAGTAAAATAAAAAATAATAACTAAGTTAATTAAAATAAAAGCAAGCGCAAACCTACTTAAAAAACTCTAGCTAGAAATTATTAAGGCTATAGTATAGCTTTATAATATAAGCTTATTTTACGCGCATAGTTTATGCTTACTAAGTAAGCTCTTTAATTAATAAAGTAAAAAGTACTTTAAGTACTATAAACTAGAGCTTCTTAAGAGCCTTACAACAAATATAAAACTAAATTAAAGTAGTATATACACCTATAGCTGCTGCGCCTATCTTTTAAATAAAAATAGAGTAGCTAAGTAATATAAAAAGAGCTTTAAGACTTTTCTTAAGGGCTATATTAGTTACTTAGTAGAATATAAAGCCTTTAATATATACTAGATATAAGTCCTAGCGCTTAACTAAGTTATTACAACACGTAACGTTATATTTAATAAAACACTATATTATAAAAAACTAGCTTATAAGCTGCTAAGGCAGAACGCGGTTCTTATAGTATATACTATTAATAATAATAAAATTAGTAAGGCTAAAGAAATACTTAAGTAGCTTATAAGTCTTAGTTAAGTAGTAGTAATAATATAGAAGGCCTTAAAGCTAATAAGTAATTAGCTAATAATAAAAACTATAAAAAGCTTACTATAGTTTTTAATAAGTAGTATACTAAAAGTATATAAAAAATATTAAGCTAATACTTTTTAAAGAATTTGTGTAAAGTAGAAAGGTCTTTTAGAACAGCTACTAATGCCTAAGGCAACGCTAGCGCCTCTTTCTCTAAAAATGCAAATGCTAAAGCAAGGCACCCTAGCTAAAAAGGCTATAAGTAGTAGTAATAAGCTACTTAGCTTCTAAAAATTATAAACAACTAGTAAATTAAGCTTAATAGACGCGTAAAAACTCTTACAGTCTTTGAAAAAAGCAAGAAATACTTCTAAAAAGGCCTAGTACAGTGCTAAGAATTTTATAGCACTAGCTAAAGTCTTTTAAGATCTTCTAGCAAAAAAACTTTATAGAAAAAAAGTATAAGAACCTTTAACAAGGAGCTCCTTAAGGCTAAAGAATAAAAACTAATATAGTCTTAACGTAGAGAGTGCAGGCGTATACTACTTACTTTATAACTTTTTAAAAATACTTAAGCTTAAGGCACTACTTTATTAGCTTTAAAAAAATTAAAAGCTAATTATAGTCTATACTATAATAGTAGTAGCTTTTAAAAAAATAATTAACTTTAAACTTACTTTAATAATTTTATAAAGCTTCTAAACAAATAAAAAAACTTTTAAAACTACTAATATAAGACTTTATTTAAATAGGCTGCTTTAAAAAAGATTAACACTTTACTTTTAAAAAGCACTTAAATAGAAGAAAAAACTCTAGAAGACTTTAGGCTATTTTTTCTTAAATAAGTATTTACTTATAAGCTTAATAAAAATAGCTACTTTTTTAAATACAAAGCATATCTTATAGTAAGAAAAAAATTATAAGTAAAAAACTTACTACACTTAATATACGCAGTAACACTAGCTACGCAATCTTTTAGACTTATAATAGTAATTATAGCTAAACTTAATATAGAAATTTAGCAGCTTAATATAGTAAGCATGTTTTTTAATACTAATATTAGTAAAGAAATAATAGTCTTATATAACGTACTAGATAGTTATAAGTGCCTAAAAAAGTGCATTAAGCTTAAGAAAGCTTTATATAGCTTATAAAACTTACTTTTATTATAGTATAATAAGTTTTTAAACACTTTAAAAAAGCTTAGCCTATAAGCCTTAGCTAAATAGCTTTATTTCTTTTATACTAAGAACTGCGCGCTTCTCTTAATATTTTATATAAATAATATTCTTCTTATAAATTACTTATTCTACTAAATAAAAGCTTATAAGCTTCTTAAATTAATAAAAAACATTTACAAGGTTAAGAATAAAAAAGAGGTAAGCTAGTTTTTAAAGATTAGAATTATAAAAAATTGTAAAAAGCGCACAATATTACTACTATATAACACTTATATTAATAAAGTTATAAAAAGATATAATTTAAATACTTTTAGCAAGTTTTTAGAGACTACTTTACTTTTAGAAAAGCTAGTTAAAAATCCTAAAAAGGCTTTAAAGCCTTAAATTAAGGCCTACTAAGAGCGCGTTAGTAGCGCGCTGTATACAGCTATTATACTGCGTCCTAATACTGCCTACGTAGTTTCTAAGCTCTTTTACTTTTTTACTAACTTTTTAAATGCTTATATAAAGGCTGTAGATTATTTTATATAATACTTTTACTATATAAGGTATAAGAAGATTACATACAGTAATAATAATAATAAAAAGCTTACTATATATAAAAACGCGTCTTTTGTAAATAATTTAAAGACTTATTAATTTTCTTAAAGCTACAATATTATACTTTTTAAAGGTCTAATTATTTAAAAAGCAGCTTATTAAGCTATAGTAATAACTTTAATAATAGAAGCTAAGCTCCTTGCATTAAAGTATATAGTAAAAAAATTTATAGTACTTAAAAAACTATTTAAAGAGCTTAAGCTTATAGTTTTAAAAGCCTAAAAAATCTTTTGTAATAACTAATAAACTATACGCCTAGTTGTTAAAAAGCAAGAAAGAATAACTACTAAGCTTTATTATATTAATATATAGAATATATAGCTCTGCTAGAAGCACGCTAAAGGCTTGTTTTAGATTAAATATTTACTAATAGCTAAAATACTAGCTTATAGACTTACTAAGTACTTATTAAGACAAAAGCTTAAGCACTTTAAAAAGCTTATTAATATTAAATATATATTTTACAAATAATTATAAAAAAAAAAGTAAAAAAAAAAGAAATTTGTTTAATTATTAGGGTAGATTAGCTCTCTACCTCTAGAGAACTTATAAGATTTTAGGAGAACAACTTTCTCCTAATAAGTTTTTAGGTAACTAGGAGGTTAACTAGCTTATTTAACAGCTCCTTAGCGCGCAGACAACGCGCAAGGAGACTATTAGAAAGACTAGTAGGCTTTTTTTAGTTATTTTAACTCTTTTCTTCTTTTTCTACTTTACCTTTAAGGCTCTCTCTAGACTTCTCTTTCTTAGCTGCTTCTTTTAAAAGGACGCAGATAGCAGCTTATAAGCTTTTTAGCCTACTTACTTTGCAATTAATTAGTATAAGGAACTTATAAAAAAATAAAAGAAAAGCTTATAATAGCATATTTTTCTAGAGCTTAGCAAAAAGCTTTTTAGGTAAAAAAATAGTAATTTAAAGACTTTAATTATTAGTAAAAGCTTAAAATTTAAGAAAGAAATATATATAAAACCTTATAAGTTTTTTTGTTAAAGTACTACTAGCAGCGTGTCTTAAAGCTTAAAGCTCTATTCTAATAAGCTCTATTAGAGCTGCTAGATAAAGTGCTTTTAATATACTTAAGATAAAGCACGTTGTAATATATACTAAGTTTGCCTTAGCGCCTAGAAGTTGCTGCTAGAGTCTTACCCCTGCAAGTAGTCTTAACTAGGGTTTTAACTTTGCCTACACACTTTTTAGATGTGTAAGCTAGTACTATACTTAAAGTAGTACTAGTTAACTTTACGCAAAAAGCGCGTTTTAGAGGCGGCTACGCTACTAGAGTAGGTAGTAACAGCAGCAGCAAAGGCGTAGGTAAAAGTAACAGCAGCAGCGCGTAAGCAGCAGCACAGGCAGCAGCATAGGTAGTTAGTTTTAACTTCTATATAAAGTTAGTAACTAAATAAAAGAAGTGCTAAAATAAAGCTAAAAGCTATATAAAAGTATAAAGTAGCGCATAGTAGCTTAAAAAGCTATATAAAAGTATAGTAACACTTATAAAAGCAATTAGTATTACTTTTAAAGAATTTAAGCAAGTTTCTAGGTAATACTTATAGTAGCTATAGTAGTATTAAATACTAAGCTTAAAAGGCTTAAAAATTTATTATTATTATTATTATGTTTTATACTAAGCTGTATATACGCATGTGCGTAACGCGTTACGTAGTGCGCTAAGACTATATAGAGCTCTGCATAAGTAACTAAAGTCTTAGTTACTTAAGAAGTGTATTGCATTTATAACGTACTAACTTTAAGACCTAAGGCCTTCTTAGGCTTAAGCTTACGCGCCTATTAGCTTACGCGCTAAGCGCGCGCTAGCTAACTATACGTTAGAATATCTACGCTAAACTTATATGCTTACACCTAAGCTTAGCAGAATACGTGTTAAACTCCTTATAGCACGTCTTAGACTTAGTTAGAAAGGCAGAATTAGAATTAACTATTTGGTTCTCCTAAACCACTGTTACCAGCTCCTTGTTCTCTACAATTACTATTTCTTAAAACTCTATACAATAGCTAAAAGTTTAAAGTTATATACTTTATAGTTTAGCTTAGCGTTTTATAGTTTTTGTAAGTAAAATATAACAAAATAATACTTTTTATTCTTAAATAGTTAAGATTATACAGATGGGTGACAAAAAAAAAAGTAATCAAAAAAGTTATTATTTTTGAAGCTTCATAATTCTATAAGTAGAAGGGCTAAGCAAAAAAGAGTTAGTGATTTTAAAAGCCAAGAACTTTCTCTTTAAGTTGCAATGCTTAGTAAGCTGCTTAGTCAGCACGGCCGCCTCTGCAATTCTGCCCAAATCATGAGAGAAAAAAGATGAAAATGAATTTCTGTATTACTTTTTTCTCAACGTACAAAAGTCGCTAAAGATTATAAATTATTGAACAAGACTAGTTAATCTCTTTAGTGTAAGAGTTGAAGAGTAGTACTATAAAAAACTACCTAGTTATAATTAAAGGTCTATTTTTGAGATTTATGTAGATAATATTATAAAATGACTTACTAACACTTAGTAATCTAGCCTATAGCTTCTGTTATGTTAAATATCCTATTACTTTAGCATTATAACAGTACTTAATAGTCAACTTATATTAATATAGAACTAATTCTAAGTCTAAATCTTAAAATTATTTAAGTTTCTACTTAGTATAATTATAATAATTTTAAGGTCTCTTGTATGTTTAAAGGGAGCTTTTTCTTTAAATTTTTTCTAATATAGATATCTTGTTTTAGCAAGTTCTATAAGATTTTTATAGGAAATATATATTTATTTTACTTTTTTAAGTTTTTGTTTTATTTTCTAGTAATTTTAATTAGGTTTATCTTAAGTAGTTATTAAACATTATAAAAGATCTTAGTACAACAGCCTAGTTTAAGCGCAAAAGGAAGTAAAAAGGCTTATTTTTTTAAATAATTTAATTTAAAGTACTTACTAATACTTTTAAGAAGATTCTTTAGTATGTTACTATTGAAGGTAATAAGCTTATATAATATATATATACTATTAACTTACTATCTAAAATAGGATAAACTATTTATTTTTTAAGGTGTTAAAGGTGGTATTGTTGTTGTAGTTAAAATAGAGTTTCTAAAAAAAGTAAAAAGCAGCTACCCTCTACTAATTAGTCGCAAAAGTTAAAAAAAAGATTATGTGTAGTTAACAAGATTTAAATGGTAGGTAGATAAGGTCTACGCGCTAAGCGCTTAGAGCAGAAAAGCTTAAACTACTAAGCAAAAATTAGAGTTAAAAAAATTTGCTTAAGGTACTAAAAAATAACACTAATTAAAACGTGTTTAACAGTAATTGCTAGCTTATAGCTAGCAACAAGATTGCAATAGAGATAGAGGAAGAGGGTAAAGACATATACATTACTACAGCAGGAGCCTGCAATACTTCTTTATAAAAGCTTTCTACTTACTGCTTTTTACTTTTAGGATTTCTTACACTACATAGTACTGCATACAAACAACTTATATACAAATAATATAATACTTAAACTATTTTTCTTTTCTTTTAATATAAAGAATATACTAGAAGCTATAGTAGTAGATTACAAAGCTAGCGTTTACTATTATTAAGTAGCTACTTTTATTAGTTAAAAAGAAGCTAGTAGCAATAGTCTCTATAGTAGTTAAGTTAGTGTAGAGGTTAGAATATAACTATAGTTAAGATATCTTTAATGCGTCTAGTGTTATAAATATTAAGGTTACAATAAGAACTATAAAAAGCTAGTTTAGCTAGTACACTATATATACTGCGCATGTTAATAGTTTAAGTATAGTAAAAGTATATTACTTTAGCAATCTCCTCTTGCGTAAATGCAACTTTAATAAAAAGACTTAAAAGTAGCTTTATAAGAAGTAAAAGCGTGTTAAAACAGCTATTAAGTAGCTAAAATAAACTAATAAGTAGGAGGATTTTGTAAGTTGCCTTTAGAAATAGAAGAGCTATATATAAATAGTAAGGCTGTTGTTGTTTATTTATATTTAAAAATAGGCACTAAACGCCGCAACTGCAATACTGCTAGGATAGCAATAAGACAACAAAAGTTGCGGTTAGTAGTAAACAGTTAGCAGTAAATAGTTATTAGTTAAGAGAGTTAGTTAGAGAGATATTGCGCATCTTTGTTTCTATTTAAACATGCGACACACCAATTGCGTGCTAGCAATACTAAACAAGGGGGCATAAGCCTAGATACCTGTTGTTAGCAATAAATCTTTTTTTACTAAAAAGGTGTCTATAAAATGTGTAGTTACATCAAAAGGTTGTCTCAAAAGGCCGAAGCCCTGCTTACATACTGCTTACGTAACCTTATTAAACATAGTTTTTTATTAGCAATTTTTACACGTTCCAAAAAAAGTTATACTAAAATTTATTTTAACTTTTTTTCCCTCTTAATTTGAGCGGAGTTGCAGGGTGAACCGTGCTGACTAAGCAGCTTACTAAGCATTGTATCTTAAAGAGGAAGCTCTTGGCTTTTCAAATCATTAACTCTTTTTTGCTTAGCCCTTCTACTTATAGAATTATAAAGCTTCAAAAATAATAACTTTTTTGATTACTTTTTTTTTTGTCACCCCTCTGTATACATGAAATAGCAAAAGTAAAAGTATTTATAATAATATAAATTACGCGAATATTTCTAAAGTAGCGCAGAATTAGCAAATATATAAAGCGTTGTTTTAGCTTTATAAAAGTAGTATATGTATTCTTATTTTAGTAAAACGCTTATTTTCTTTTTAAGATATTTATAAGAGGTGCTGTTTTTATAGCATAGTTTGTAATAAAATGCTAAAAAAAGTTTATAAATTCTAGAAAAACTATAGTTTCTTAATACTAGTAGGTATAGGCTACTACTTAATAGTAGTAACGCGCGCTAGATCTGCGCAAATACTGCTTCTTATAATAATAAATTTTAAAAAATAAACTTTGCTTAAAGTAAATATATCCTTTTCAAAATATATATATATAACTTTGCTTTTTATAAAAAGGTAAGTACAGCGCGTATAGTATACTAGTATAGCGCAATGTTATTATTATAAGTGTAGATAAGAATATTATCTAAATAAACTATATATATTTAATTTAAGTACTCTTTTAAAGCTATAAAATATTAGCTTAGAAACTTTCTAAGGTATTTATAAGACTAAAAGGCATAATAAGATATTTAAAATATTTACATTATATTTGAAAGTAGTTTTTTAATTATCCCCTACTTTGATTCTTAGATAATAGTAGGTATTTTCAAGATTTAATGTTATATAGTAGCGTATACTTAATAGGCAGTCTAGTGTCTCTTTAATTAAAAGAGTAGGCAATAATTTCTCATTATAACAGTATTAAGACTTTGGTAATCTATATAAAAGTAAAAAGTCTTAATTTTTTTTAGTATAAATAGTATAAAAGCGCCTGTAGAGCTAGTACTATAGCAAACCTATTTTTTTTGTGCTTTTTTAACATATTTGTAGAGCACTTAAAGCTCATAAATTTAGAGAGTATAAAGAAAGCTATAAGAAGGTTCTTTTTTTTATTAAATAGAAATTGCGTAATCTAAACTTTTTCATTATAAAAGAGTTTTAGCAGTATTATTATTAAAGATATTAGCGTAAATTTATAATATATTAAGTATATGCTAAACCTACGCTGTAAATACATTTAGTATATATACTTTTAGCTTAATACTTGCGCTATTACTTTAAAGTACTTTTTAAAAGTAAGTTTTTAAGTTTATAAGTTTTATATTCTTTAGAAATACTTCAGTAACTACTAGGTCAATGTTTGCTTTTATATATTTTTAACGCTATATTTATTATTTTGAATAAATATAAAAACCTTTTTTGCTTCAAAAAAGGTTGTTAAGCAGTAGTAGTATACTTTCTTTATTTACTTTACACACAGTAACTTTTGCAATACGCTTTATACTATTATTATTTATTCAGTATAGCTAAAGCTTATATACTATGTATGTGTTTTGCCTTTAAAGTCTAATTTAACTTAGGTAAGAAAGTTCTACATTTTAAATAAGTTTTAAATTATTTTTATAGTTATTTTTTAACTAATAAGGCTAATATCTGCTTGTAAGTTTAAAATAACTTAAAGTATTTTTTTACTTTAGTTACTAAACGTGTGTAACATACGCGCTGTATTTCTAGTAAAATATTCATTAGTACACGCTTTACTAACTTTAAGTTTATAGCAAGGCTTAACTTTTTTTTATTTAATTTATATTAACTAAAATTCTATTAGAGTTACTGCTTTAGTACTTATTAGCGTAGTGTTTCTTTTTCTAGCACTTAAAGCATATAATATTATTATTAGTTTTATACTTCTTAAGTGCGTCTAGTATAGTAGCTATAAAAAAGTGTTTTTTTTTTCTTTGTAAAGTGTTTTAGTTAAGCTAACGTAAAGCATCAGCGAGCTGCCCACCCTAGCAAACCGCCCAAAACATGCCAAGACTCTACCCAACTCTCTTCGCTCAATATATTTAATCAACACAACGCGCAATTACCTAAATATAAAGGTAGACTTTAGCTTACTTTTTAAGCTTATTAATTAAACTAATTTTAAAGCTACTAAGCTGCTACTGCTACCTTTAACGTGAAACGCTAGATTTTTAACTAACGCGCTTACAGAGTGCTTTTTTACCTAAACACACACTTAAACTCCTATAAGCTTACTACTACTAAAAAGCAGACAATTGTCTAATATAATCTTAATTTTAATTTGCAAGGATTTGCGCCCTAGCTATATAAAGTAGTAAATATAGCTAATAAACTGCTAGGTATCTGTAGTAGCAAGCCTGTTAGCAAGAACTAGGCTAAGCACTTTATAACGCGCTTAAATAAGCTTAAAATAGCCTTTAATTAAGCTAAGAATAGGTAGAGAATACTGCAAGAAGATTTTATAATTATTAGCGCGTAGTTTAAGCTAGTTGTAAATACTAAAGCTAAGTATAGCGTACACAACAACAACGTGTACAACTTTAATAAAACTAGTTTCTAAATAGGCGTAATTAAGTTAATAAAGGTTGTTATAAGTTTAGAGAAACATACTTAACTTATACTTATTTAGCTAAGTAATTATAAGTAAGTAACAGTTATCTAGAGCGTCTGCGCTACTAAGTTTTTTACTCTGCCTATTATTATTTACAAAGGACGCGTCTACCTTTTTATATAGTATAAGAAGGCAGATATAATGCGTAATTAGAAGCTCTTAGTTTCTAAGAATAACTAAACAAATAATATACTTAGTTTAAAGTGGTTAAAGCACTTTAACGCGTATATAAAGACGCGTTTAGTAGGTAAGTATAAGCTACTTATTTTAAATAGCTATAAGAGCTATCTTAACTAGGATTTTAAAGGCTACTACCTTAAAAATAGAATTTTTACTTTTTACATGCTATTCTATTTATTATATATCTTTTACCTACTTAATATTGTCTACTTCTTGCTGCTAAAGCGTAAGTACTTTTAACGCGTTAGAAACTTAGCACGCTAATATATTTTTTATATTAATAAAAAAGGCTTCCTTCTTGCTTTTAAAAACGCGTTTTTTAATATGTTTATAAAAAACAACTGCTAGAAGGCCTTTAAGGCAGCAAGGCTAGTCTCTCTAAACGCGCAGGTAGTATTAGATTATCTTAAAGTGTAGCTATATACTCTACTAGAAACTTTTCTCCTAAAGACGCTATAGTAGTTAAAGACGTTAAGTAATACTTATAAGTTTAAGTCTTAATTAAAGCTTACATGTAAGTCTTTTACTTAATTACTTATTATAGCGTAGTTAGGCTTCTTACAGCTTGTAAAAGAAGCTAAACTTATACTATACTAAAATGCGCTGCTTGTTGCCTACATTTATAAGATTAAAAAGCAATTAGTAGTTATAACTAAATAGAAATTGCGTAAGAGAAAGTAAATTTAGTAAGGTAGAACTATAAAGTATAGGACTGCAGCAGCGCAGGTAGCTACTAAGGCGTCTACAGCGCCTTAGCAATTAAAGAGGGCTTATAGTAGTAGTAATTAAGAACTAGCATAACTAGCTGTACAGCGCTGTAGGAACTGTAGTAAGACTAGGCACAACGCGCGTACGTGCAAAAATAATACAAAAGCCTTTTTTAAATTAGATACAAGCACTACATACGCTAGCTTTTTGTATAATAGCAATAAAATTAAAGATTTATAACCTGTGTTGCTTGTGCTAAGCTTTTTTAGGCGGTTTGCTGGGGTCGGCAGCTCGCTAATGCTTTAAGTTAATTATATATAATAAGTACTCTGCGCAAATTCTATATAAGTATAAATTTAAGCGTAATAAGGTTTTTTCTAGTTATAAAAATTTAATAGTAGTTAGTAATTACGTGCTGTATTTTAAGCCTTAGTTTTATAAATAAGTACTAGACTTTTTATACCTTAGTATATATTTAAGGGTTAATCTTTAAGAATATTAAGATAAGTTATGAATAATTAAATAGTCTAGTTTTTCTACTACATAGCGTATGTATACGTAGTTACTACTTTAAGGCTGTAGTTAATAAAGTTTAAAAGTAAGTTAATTATATATTACTTAATGTAGTTTTAAGTTAGTACTTTTCTTTTTACTTTAAAATAATGCTTATAGTAAGTATACTAAACCTTTAAAGATTTGTATTAAAATATTATATTGCTTAAATTACTTTATTATTATTATTTTTAATTCTTATAGTAGTAGCTAAAATGCTATTTTGTAAAAAGAAGTAAACTTATAATATTCTTTAAAAGTTTTACTTTAGTATTTAGCTAAGTTTTTAAGTTTTAACGCGTGTTGTATATGCGTAGTGCGTAGCGCTTTAAGTACATTTTATGCATAGAATAATGTAGTTAATACTATTAGTATATTTAGAATCTCTTCTTGTTTAACCGTTTTTAGTTAGACTACTTTTCTTTCTAAGTTTTATAATTATTATAAGAATTAAAATTTATTATATTAATTTTTTATAGCGTTAATACGCTCTTTAAGCGTTGCTAGTACGCTTTAGGTACGCTCTTTAGGCTTTTTAAGTGTAGCGGGCCTTAATAAAGTTTAAGAAAGGTTAGAGAGTTTAGATATAGTAGGGCTCTAGCTTCTCTAATTGCCTTAAGTGTTAGATCGCGTTAAGGGAGCTATCTCTAGACTATTAGCCTGTTAAGAGGTATTATTCTGTAAGAGATGGCTTTAAGTAATTGTACTTGCTTCACACCACAGAAGATAGTAAGAAATAGCTCTAAAAAAAATGTGTATATATTTTAAGCAATAATACCTGTAGGTCTCCTTGCAGGTAAGAAGCAGCTTATAAGCACAATTGCCCGTAGGGAAGCTAATAATAAGCGAATTTAGCGGAACTAGCTATTACACAACTATCCGTGACAATTTTATATATTAACTAAAAACAAAAAATAGCACCTTAGCTAAAAAAAAGAGATAAAGTATATTTACTTACAAAGAATCTTTGCATTAAACAACCTGATTAAGGACTTAATAATATTAAAGTTAGACTATTTTTAATTCTAGACTAGAAGGGACTAGTTATGTATACACTTAACCTTCTACTTTATGTAAAAATCTACCTAAGATTCTATATTAATATGTTGAAACTAGTAGACTTAGAAACGCTATTACAAAAGACCTTCTACTTTAAAATATAAAAAATAATATTTTTAAAGTTAAGAAAGTTTTAGCACACTAAGTACAAAATAATAGCAAAGAATACTTAGTTAAATAATTAGAATACCTAAATAGTAAGAATATATAAAAACTAAATATAAACTTTATAAATTAGTACTAATTACTTATATAGTACTATGCAACTTACTTAAGAAGTTATTAAAAGTAAAATTACTTTCTAAATAAGTTAAAAAAAACGCGCTCTAATTTAACAACAGCGTGCTAGGTATTAGGCTATTTGTTAGAATACTAACTTTATAGTTAATATTTTCTATAGCTTGTTAAGCTTTAGTCTTTTTAATAAATTTTTTTAATTTTTTTATTAACTACTACTTATAACTCGCTAGCACTTTACACTATTTCTAAAAACAGTTTTTCCTTACACGTGCTGCTAATAATACTTTAAATATAACTAACTTTGCTATATTAACTTTAAACTTTTACTACTTTAATGAAGCTAACTTTTAGTGTAAATATAAATAATTTAGTTATAGTACCTCTACTAAAATATACTTTTAACTTTATTTTTATAATTATTCTTATACGCATTCTTTAATAAAAATATTTAACATAGTAAACTTTTTTTGATATAATATTAACAGGCAACTATAGTAAGTTAACTAATACTATTTATATAATTACTAAGTACGTAATAATAAATAGTACTATAGAAAACCATTAGGCTAGTTTATAAAAATAAAAATATAGAAAGAAAGAATAGTGTTATAAACTTAAGAAGAGAGAAGGTGTAGACTATATTTAAAGAATTGTAACGGCGCAGGCAAGACTTACGGATCAGTACCGGCAGAGGGAATCATGGCAAGGTATATGGGAGTGCGTTGTAATTTACAAAAGAGCCTTAATTTAAATAAGACACCTATAGGCCTTGTACAAAAAGATATCAAAAATCTACAGAGCAACTATAGGTTTTAGGCTGTCTTTATACTTACAATCTAGGATAGGACTAGTGTAGGTTTAATACAGATAATATCTAAAGACAATAGTAAAAATAAGAGAGTTGTAACGTGTTTGTTATACTACCCTCCCTCTTAGTTGTTAGCTAGTCTTATAGCTGTATATACTCTTTAACATATTTGTTGTTTATTTATTAACTTTATAACATCTTTTTGTTATTATTATAGACTTCTAATGTGCAGTTACTGCAACTACAACCTAGAGCAGCGTTAGACTAGCCTTAAGTATTTGCTATTTTAATATTATAACAATAAGTTGCGTCTAATTTTTCTACTTCTTTAAGATACTACATACACACATATACACATATATACATATATATACATACATAAACTATACTACTACGCTGCCCTTTAGGAGCTTTAATAAAGGCGTATTGCTTTATTTATTTATAGTTAGTGCGCGCCTTTACGCAAGGCGTTTATAAAGTTAAATATTAGTTTAACTTTAAAATATTTAAGAAATGCACTTATTATATATAGTAAAAAGAGAAGTACTCTTTTATAAGTTTAATATGTTTTAACTCTTTAAACTTAAAGTTAACTTAGTTAGGTGCTAAAGTATATTAAAGAAAAGTTCTTTAAACTTTTTACTACTATAAACTTTCTTGCTGCTATAAAGCACAGGAAGAATCTAGCAGAGAACTACTTTTCTATTAAAGAGTAGGTGCAGGTAGTAGCCTTTGTCCTAGCTAAAAAAGTCTAAGTAATAAAGAGCTAAAAAAAAAAGCTGTCTATAGCTTTAATTCTAGTTTTAACTTACTAAGTCTTTCTAGATATTTAAGACGCTATTTATTTATTAAATAGCTAAGTTGCCTTTTTAGAGGCCTTTGCTTACTAGGGAGGAACTAGCAGTAGTAGTCTAGTTTCTCTGCTAGGGGAGGAGGACGATAAGCAGCGCCTCTAGAAGGAGGCAGAGGAGGAGGAGGAGAGCAGTAGGCTCTCCTCTAACTCCTCCTTCTTTTATAAGGAGGAGGAGAGATCCTCCCTAGATCTTTAAGTAAGGGTATAGGGAGGTAGTCTAAAGGTAGCCTAGTTATTTACTAAATACCTATTAAAAGAATTTTTTTTTTTTATATATTATTGTCTTGAAGTAAAGTTATATCTTTTTTTTCTTACTTTTAGGTGTTAATTTATTTTGCTAAAGACCTTAGAGGACTTAAATATATAAAGTTCCTTTTATAAAAGGCTTTAAGTTTATAAAGCGCCTTTATAAAGTCTAAAGCTAAATACTAATTTAAGTCTAAGTTATATTTAACTTAGCTAATATAGTATTTCAACTTTAAGTAATATACTTTGCTAGTAAAAATTTTATTAACTTTTTATTTTTTTACACTTTAAAAATAAGTAAAAGCTAGCTTTAAAACTTTTTATTTCAAAAGTAAGTTCTAAGAATTTTTATATAATAGTTTAAGTACAAAAATATTATATATTTTAAAAAAATTTTAGTAACTTAAAGTTGTATAAGTAGCTAACTTTTTTAAAAACTTTAAAAAGGCCTTTTTATTTAGCTAATAGTTTTTAGCTTAAGTAATTAGTTATAAGGTTTTTTATATTAAAAAAAATTCTATTTTTTATATCTTAATTAATTAAGTAGTAGAAATAATTTACTATAGTTTATATTTAATTTTAAGCTTTTTTTAAAAAAGTTTATACTATTTTTTAAGTATTATATATTTAAGTAGCTATAGTAAGCACGTTTTTGTAGTTTATTTTATTAGTTAAAGTAAAGATATTAGCTAGCTACTTTTAGTCCTAGCTCTGTCTAGAATTAAATCTATTAAGATTTTAATATAAAGATATACTTAAAGTGAAATAAAGTAAAATAATTTATACTTTATTAATTAGAGGCAATAGTCTACTTTAGTTATCTTAGTAGTAAGATATAAATAGCTAAAGCCTCTAGTTAATATATTTATTTATAATTTCCATCTAGCTGTTAGTCTTTTTATAGTAAGATGTTAATAGCTTAACTTTAACGCCTAGAATTTAATAGAACTTAGACTAAAAACTAAATATAAATTAAAGTTCTTAGTTAAAAATTATAGTGTTAGGTATATAGCTAAATTAGAACACTTATTAAATAAATAATTTAGCTATACTTTTTGCGTTAATTATTTTATAATAAGAGATAGAAATAGCCTGTTTAAATATATAATTAATTACGACTTTAATTTTATTATAACTAGCCTTATTTAGGAGAAGTTTTTTTAAAGTTAAGACATAAGTGTTATATTAAATAATTAGAAATTAATAAAAAGTAAATTATGTTGAATATCTAAGTTTATGTTAAATATACTTTATAATAGTTAATGTAGTTCTACACGTACCTTTTATAGGTAGCTTTTATACCTTTCTAGTAATATTTTAAGGTAATTAGCTAATAAGTTTTAGTAGCGCTAAAGTCAGCTAGAAAAACCTAGTTATATGCCTTTTAAATTATTTATTTATAAAGTATATAGTTAGGTAGTATACAAAGTTAGTTTAAGTATAAAAGTAATTTATTATTAATTTAGTACTTATTTAGTAATAAGCTACGCTCTTTTTTAAATATAGTGTAGTTTATTTATAAAACAAATTAAATTAATTTTAGTAAATTTAAAGTTATAAGTTCTAAGATAGCTTTCACTACGCGCAGAGACAAGTTCTAAGCATAAAGCTAAGTAATATAAGTAAAAGCAAAGTTAAAGTTAATTTAGTTATTAAGTTAGTGCAGTCTAAGTAGAACTTATAAATAATTATTAGTTTTAGCAAACTTTAAGTTTTTTATATTCTACTTATATTATAAAAGAATATTTATATAAGTATTGTCCTTCCTAGGTGTGTATTAGATATAGAAAAAAAATAGAGCAAGTGTTAAGACCTAGAACTAGAACTCGTGGAGAAGTCTTCACGAAGACGTCGGCATTCTTAGACAATGGCCCGACGAGCAGCTAGCAGTCACGTGATTGCCTAGTGCTTAGTGCTCTTAGCACAACTAAGCAACACTAATTACACTACAAAACTACTTAGTGCTTAGTGCTCTTAGTATAACTAAGTAATACTAATTACACTACAAGACTGCTTAGTGCTTAGTGCTCTTAGCACAACTAAGTATACTAAGTAGAGCATATACTTGTTAGTATATAATAGTAGGCATTAAGCCCTTATAGCTTAGTATATTTAACTTTAAGTATAATTTTAGAATTATTTAATTCTTAACTTCTTTGTGTTATTATATTGTTCTACTAAACGTGCTAACACAACTACTTATGCTATTACATTAATTTACTAATTGTGCTAGTACAACTCTTGTTTATTGCACTTACTTATTCTCTAAGAACTAACATAGATTATTTATAAATAATTTTTATACTTTAAACACTTTTAAAATAAGTAATACTGCTATAGATACTCCTGCTAATTCCTAAACTATAAGAATAACTACGTATACTAATAAGCCTAAAACTTACTATAGTAACTATAATAAGCTTAAAGTATAGCTACTTTAAGTTAATAAATACTTTTATATTAAAGAAACTAAAATTAATAATAATAATATAGTTATATAGGCCTTTACGTTCTTACAAAGAGCTGCTAAAAAATAGGCTAATTTTATTTTTTATTAATATATAAATATAACTATTAATAATAATGCTAATAAAGCACTTGTTAAAGACTAGGACAATTTTAAAATAAAAATTAGAAAAGTATTCTTACCTTTTAAGGAATTTATAGTAGTAAAATAAAAAATTTAAAAGTTGCAATAAACTTGCTCTATAGCTAACTATATAATAGAGTTTTAGCAGTACTAAATAGTTATTAAATAAAACAATAATGCTTTAATGTAGATGTACTAATAAAGTTTTAAACTAGCTGTACGTATAAAACTTATATAAAGTAGAGCTACTTTTAATACGCTTAATAAACTTATAGCTAAAGCTATTTAAGTAGATAACAACCTTTATAAGCTTAAGCTAGAAGAACAACTATTCTTATAAAAAAAATTGCACACCTAAAAACATAGACGCCTAACTATATTAAACTTATTAATACTTATACCTTAACTAAGGTTAATAACAAAATAATACGCTTAAAACTTTAAAACACTATATAACTAATAGCTATAAGCCTATATACTTTAACAACTTTAATAAAAAACTTTAGAAAGGCAAGTTTTAGCATAACAAGAATAGTAAGAAAAAAATTACTTACTATTTATATAGTAAAGAAAGTTATATAAAGTAGAACTACTAGAGCTAAAGCAAAGTAATATAATAGTTAAATATCCTTTACTATATAGTACTTAGCAACAATCTAGAAGAAGAATAGAATGTTATTACTTAACCTACTATTATAGTCTAAGAATAAGACTAGGCAAACATTAATAGTTTAAATAACCTCCTTATAATTACTTTAAAGGAAGCCTTAGACAACAACGTCTCTAAGATAATACTTAATAAAAAAATAAAAGTAACTCTTACTAACTAAACTAACTATAAAAAAATAGCTAAGTTTTAAGAAACTTACTAGCCCTTTATACTAGTTATATAGAAAGAACTAATAGCCTATAACTAGGAAATTTTACTACTAGCTATATAGAAATACCTTACTACGCTAGACAAGCAAGAGATTAATATATAAGTACTACTACTTTTAGAAATATAATGCTTAAACAACCTAGCTAAAAAGATTAATATTCTACTAAGGCAGCTTAGATAACTTAAAGATATCTTTACAAGACTTTACAAAAAAACATTAATAAAATACTACTAGTATACTAACTTACTAAAAGAACTATAAAAAAAATTATTTTAGTAGTAACTATTAATAAAGCTTTATATTATAACTTTGTATAAAAATAAACTTAAAATGCTAAAGCATTTGAGAATAAACTAACGCAGCAACTCTTAGATAAAAAAAGAGAAAAAATTTATAAAAAACTCTAGGCAACACGCTAAAAGCGCAGAACTTAAAGTAACAGCCGCGCTATAAATATATATTATTAGATAGACCTACGTAATTTAAAACACGCAAAATACTCCTAAACAGTATATATACATAATAGCTGTATAATATATTATTTAGATAAGTATAAATTAAGATAGTTTTTTAAAAAACTAAAGAAGATGCCTTAATACTAATACTTATAGTATAACTACCCTAACAATAAATGCGCAGTATACTTATAAAACAAATAATATAGCTTATACTTTTATAAATATAATAATCTAGAAAAAACTCTGCAAATATATATAACGCAGTAGAAAATTATAAAAATAGAACTTATACATAAAAGTATAACTAGCCCTTATAGCACACGTGCTTTAATATTAAATGTAAACTATATATAGTTACTAAAAAGTTTTATAAATTTAGTATATAGTCTTTTTAAAACAGACGCCCTAGACACTTAGAACTACTAGAGTAATAAATATAATTAACTCCTTAAGCCTCCTTAAGCTACTAGTAAAGCTTAATAAATATTAGATAATAGTATGAGTAAACTTTAGCTTCTAAGCTAACTTTATTTCCCTTTAAGCAGTGCAAGTAGCAGGCCTATAAATACTAAAGAAATAAAAACTTTACTTACTATATATAGCAAATAGTTAGCTTATACTAAGTAAGACAACTATTACGCATAAGGTTAGTAAAGTAACACTTAGCATCTAAGAATACTAAAAAAAATTAGACCTAAACGTTTTTAGATTAGCTACCTACAACATTATATTAGAAATTTCTTAGTTATAAAAATATAACTTATAAATTAACTAAAAGTTAAAGAAGTTCTTACTTAAGTACTATAAATTAGACGTAACTATAAGCTAGCTTACATATTTAACAACTATAATAGTAAATAAAAAGAAAATTAAATATTTTGCTAAAGAATAGTAGACTTTAACTAAAAATAGCCTTATAACACAAGGGTTTAACTTAACAAACACTAGTAGGGCACTTTTAGGTTATAAAGTTAGAGTTTTAAAAAAGTGCATAACTTTAGATATTTTAAAAAAGTATAAAGAATTTTAGTACTTTGTTATAAAAGTAGTAGATAGCAAAGCTTTACTAAGACACTAACTTTAAAACTATAAAATTATTCTAGAAAAAAAAAAGACTCTACTCTTTAGGCTAATTTATTAATTATTAGAGATAGAACTTAAGGAACTAAGAACTAAGCTAAATAAGAATTTAAAAAAAAGATATATTAAACTTTTAATATTACTAGCAGAATTCTTTATACTTTTTGTACTAAAAAAGAATAAGCTACTAAGAATATACGTTAACTACTAAAAACTTAATAATATTACAGTAAAGAATTAATACCTATTACTAAATATTATAAAGCTTTAGGATTAATTATTTTGCGCTAAAGTCTTTATAGCATTAGACTTTTAAAATAAATACTACCTTTTTAAAATAAAAAAAAGTAAAAAGTAAAAAATAGCGTTCTAAACATAATATAGATACTATAAATACACTATTATGCTGTTTAAGCTTATAAACGCCTTAGCAACATTTTAAGAACTTATTAACAACGTATTAAGAGTATATTTAGACACCTTTATTATAGTATACTTAAATAACATTTTTATCTACTCTAAGAACCTAAGAGATTATGTAAAACATATCTATATAGTACTAAGGTGCTTAGACTAGTTTAACTTCTAACTTAAACTAAAAAAATAGGCTGGTAAATAGGTATAGGTTGGGTTGTGGTTGGGGTCTGACGTAAGCTAACCCAACCACAACCTAACCTATACCCACGCTAAGCGTAACTTAGCGTGGGTATAGGTTGAGTTGTAGTCGCACAGACTAGTGGTTGTAGTTGTAGTTAGGTTGCACTAACTAGTAGTTGTAGTTGTAGTTAGGTCGCACTAACTAGTAGTTGTAGTTGTAGTTACGCGCATAGACTGTAGGTGCTATTTATAGTAATAAATAGCTGTGTTAAATAGGTAAGATTAGGAGAGGCAAGCTAAGTAAGCACTAATTTAGTTATATAGTCTGTGCGATGCAACCTAACTACAACTATAATCTAACTTATACTTAGGCTAGTAAATAGGTTGTAGGTATAAGTTAGATTGTAGTTATAGTTAGGTCGCATAGACTAGAGTTAGGTTATAGTATTTAATATTTATTACTAGTTAAAGTTAGGAGATAGTTAAAACTTTACTACTACAGTTAGTTATTACAGCTTGTAATTACAGCAATACTTAAGCTTTAAGGCGCTACTGCTTTTATGCTAAAGGTAGAGAGTTTTTTTCTGTAAGCTTATCTTCTACTGTTTCCTTCTCTAGACTATATATACTATCTCTAGGCGCTAGGAGCTTAAATATATTGTTAATCTTGTTACATAGTGCTTTAAGGCTAATATCTTTATTTTATATAAAAAATTTTTGCGCCTTTAAATTTAAGAAGATAGTATCTTTAAAAACTATAATCTACTATATAGTTAAAGCTAAAAGGTAATACTTTTAATTACTAATAACATCTTTTGCAGTATTAAAAACGCGCTTAACACTAATACTAGTAATTAAAATTGCTAATATATCTTTTATAACTTAAAATAGCTAAGAATAAGTATTTTTATTCTGTTGCTACTACTTTAAAACATTAAATAATGTCCCTAGTTTAATGTAAGAAGTACTAAAGTAAAATTCTTTTTCTTATTAAGTAAAGCTTTTTATCTTTTCTCTTTTTTATATAAA
Organism: Alternaria gansuensis; assembly: GCA_009289805.1. Taxonomy (NCBI): domain Eukaryota; kingdom Fungi; phylum Ascomycota; class Dothideomycetes; order Pleosporales; family Pleosporaceae; genus Alternaria; species Alternaria gansuensis. The sequence continues at coordinate 1,766 of WBOK01000262.1, read as the reverse complement.
AGATGTCTAACTTAAAGTAGAAAAGCTATTAAAAAGTAATTAAAAAGTAGGCCTTTAAAACTATTTACAGCTAAGTATTCTTCTTAAAAAAGAAGTAAAGACTAGTATTTAATTTGCCTTTTTACTATTATTATATTAATTAAGATAGTTAAAAAACTATTTGCAATATATATGCTTGTCTTAAAGTTCCTATATAAAATCTTAATTAGCTAATTAGCACTTTTCTATAATAATAAACTGTAATAACTATACTTTATATATAGTAAGCTTTTAAGTTAGATCTAGAATAGCTGCGTAGTTAAATAGAAACTCTTACTTAGCTAATATTTTTGCGTAGTACTTGCTTAGTTTCTCTTTTTTTTTATTTATAGTAGCTTATACTATTATAAGCTACTTTATAGTGCAACTTTCTAAATCCTTATTAAAATTGTTAGACATTAAGTTTATAAAATTAAAAAGACAGTTATATATAAGCTAAATATATTAGACTTAAAGCTTTTAGTTTTTACTTAAAAAGCTTATAGCGTCCTTAAACTACTTAAGCATCTTTATAATTACTTTAATATAGTACTACTTAATTAAAAAGAGTTAGAGACGCTTAAAGTTATAATAGTTAATCTCTTTTATATTGTTGTTAGAGTTAACAATAACATAAGTACTTCTTTTTATTACTATTTTTTGTACTAGCTATTTATTAATGTATTTTAAGAGCTTAAGCGCGCGCTTACATATATTATATATTAAATTCTATTAAGTCTTTACATTGTAAATAACAGAAAGTTATTCTCTTAGTAGTAAATATTATTAAGTAGCAAGAAATTGCTTATACTATTATAATAACATGTTAATAGTAATGCAAATAGCTTAAATCTAAATAGTAGTTAGAATATAATAATTAAATATAATAAAAGTATAAATACCTTGCAAAGTGTGTTTAGAAAAGACATTTTTTATTTAATTACTTTAACATATTGCCTACGTAAGACCTCTCTAGGTCTAACCTCTATAGTAGCAGCTAGTTAGAGATATTAGATTATCTCTTAAACTACTAGGTTAATAATATAAGCTAGGCATAGGATAGTGTTTTCTAAGGCGCTCTAGCTAATATTCTTATCTACTAGTGTTAATTAAATTATTTAACTAAGTACTATATTATTGCTAGCATTGTTGTAAGTAATAGCTAGAAGGCAAGACCTAGTATTAGTGTCTAAAAGTACACGTAGTACCTCTATAGCTATTAAAATTCTAGTTTATTATCCGCGTATTAGTATAAAATTAAGTAGTTTCTCTTAGAATTGCTAGTTTAATATAATATAGTAACTCTTAACTACAAGAAAGCTAAGATAATTAGCTGTAGACTATATATTTAGTATAATTAAAATCTTAGTTATAAAGCTAAAGTTATTAAGAAGAAAGGCTTTTACTTTTTTAAACTAGTTCTAAAACATTAACTTAAATTTATAATAGGTAATTATTGTAGTCTAAGGCTTTGGAAATTAGAGAAAGTGTGTAAATAATAGCTGCTTAATAGTTTAGAATAGCTAATTACTATTAATAACTACTTAAACAAGCTCTTTTTTAAAGGCATCTTAGGTAAATTTAGGTATTAAAGTAAGTATACTACTTTTTTAAAGTTAAGTATATATAGAGTTTATTATGCATAGACTATTATAAATAGAAGTTAAGGTACTTTAATAATTAACTATATTAATATAGTTTATAAGGTGTTTAGTTCTTATTTTTATTAGCCTTAGGTGTTGCAGGAT
>WBOK01000261.1:0-102361 GCA_009289805.1 Alternaria gansuensis | reverse complement strand
TCAATCCAGCTAAATCTCATACAAACAGCCAATCAATCAAGCCGGGGGCTGTCAGCTTGCTTGATTGATTGATCTCAGGTGTGGCTATAGTACAGATAATTACTCGATAAAACTAAACTACCATCTCTGAGAGCACTGTTCGAGCAGAAGATCTTTGCCTACCGTTATGTCCTTTGGTAGGAGGCCACAGTAAACAGGACCTCAGATATCAATGCGCATCCTTATGTGCAGACAAAGTTGCTGTAGACATTAAAGACTTCGCATTTCGCTTCCAGACGCAATATTCGTTGACATAGGTAGCTAAGCGATGCTCAGTATCCGAGATGATAGCCTCTGTCGATAGATGAAGAGAGACTGGTCGCAAGTCTGGTCCGCGATGCCTAGCTGAGCAACTGCCATGATTAGGCCTTCTCTGGGTTGGGAAACATGCTGAAAAACATGATCGTAGCCATCTTACTACGTTCTCGTAGGAGCATTCTACGGAATCGGTCCCCGCATTTAAGGATAAATGCTCCGCGGTACTCGCAGTACTAGTGCCGCCCTCCACCAGTCTGCAACATCTGCTGTTGAATCCCTTAATTTCTTTTACGGTCTTTTCGTATGCTTCTGTACAACTGAGATCTAGTTGTAGGAATTGCTCCGTAGAAAAGATCCGATCTTCATCCACCTGTTGTATCGTAGAGTCGGGCCCCAGATTTTGCGACATGGTGACCTGTACAAGGTGTGTACGGTCCGCGCACCAAACAGCACGAAAGCTCTTAACGTACGAGCAGGTCTGACCTGCACTCGACTCTTCGTGTGGGTTCGGTGATTCTGAATGACTACATCCTTCCTCGTGGAACATGTATGGCTCCGGACAGGGGAAAGGCTTTTTGCACTTTTTGCATCGATAAAATTTGTCCGCTATGATGCGTCAGCTTCCAACAACGCTAGAGCCGCAAGGAGAAATAAAATAGTAACTTACGGTCGGGACTAAGTATTAGCCCCTTTTCATGTAGATGCGTGTTTGTGGGACCGAGCTAGAAAGTTAGCCCCTTTCTTGCTCTAGAGAATTCGTGTTGTAAAATCGCGATGAACTACATACCCGAGACGTAGCTGCAGGCTGTTGAACCATCTTCCTAGTAGATTGGGCTTAAAAGAAGGCAACTAGGGAAGGACGTAAGCACGGTAAGACAAAAGGCTGAAGGACGTCCTAGTCTCGCAGGAAGGGCGCATGATATATGCGTGTCTTAGCCACCAGATTGTCAGCCTACCTTCAAGTCATTTTGTCGGTAATGCATAGGCCGTTTGTGATGGACCCAGGGAAGGCGAAGGTGGATACGACGCAACGTTTGCGGCAGACCTCCTCCACTCCGGTTGGGCTCCGAGCGCAACAAGTGCCACTCAAAGAAACGTTATTCGTGCACAATTCTATTGCCTTACAAGGGGCGCTGCTGATCAAATTGCGCCCCGAGATTTGAATGAGAGGATTGGTGAGAATAGGGCCTATCACAGGGGATTCACAGCGCTTTCTAAGCGGATGGGTGGGAGAGACCCGCAGGTGGCAGCTCAAGACCTCCGTGTTGATACTGCCATCCTTGCATCATGCAATCGACATGGGTTCACGATAAAAGCAGGAGGATGTTATACTGTGCCAAGATGGATTCGCTTGCAGGAACGGGTGGAAGTCCTGCAGTGAGGATCGAGTGAAGCTGAAAGGGTTATCTCAACGACACAATGAGTACAGAGCAAGATATCTTATTAACGCTAAGGATACAAAAACAATATCAATTCGCTGCATGCGTTGTCCGAAGATTCCGTATCCAAAAAATGGTGAAGGGGAAGAGTGGTAAAACACAGTGGTGTTTTTGACTCTATCCTGCGCTTCCCTCTCATCATTTTTTCGATGTTTGAACACGAAGCAGAAAATTGTAGTAAGAAGATGCTCAATGGGGCCATGTACCTTGCTTGGTTCGCGGCATGGGTGGAGGAGATCCTGTGCATTCCGTAAGGTCGAAGTCAAATGCAAGTAACCGCAGTCTATTGGGAACCCGCCATTCCCACGCTGCATATCCGAGGGAAGTTTGACCCCCAATCCGAGACCTATCTATAGATAGGGTACAGGAGTTGGTATCGAGAAAGAAGTGGCTGGCGGTCTGGACGGCGATCTTCGGGACGAAGTATTCTGCTGCAGCTTCAACGTTTTCCTCCGCCCAAAACACTCAGAACCCGATTCTGTACACTTCTGACATGGGAAGGAGTTCCCGCACTTGATTTTCATACGGTGGCAGCGATCGCAGCTCTTATTCCATCGCCGCGGTAATTTGGTGGATTCTGTATCGGAAAAGTGGTCGTTAATATCTCGCTTGATGTTTCCGACATTGGCCGGGTTGGCGATGAGATGACCAGAAGTTGGCGACGTGGAAGGCCCTCCGCTCAGATAGAACTGTGTGGCGGGCATCCTGTGTGCTTTCTCTGCACTCGATGGCGGAGTTATGTTAGATCTGCTAGCAGTGCGCTCGCACTTCGGCGCCAGCACTACAGCATTGTGATCCTTCTCCCCGCCATTGCTTCGGTGCCGCCGTTGGATTGAGACCCTACATCGATCAGTAAGAATTTTGGAGCGTATGCTGTGTATATATACCTATTCAGAACCTTCCCTAATGCTTCGTCTATTTCTAAAGGTATGAACTTGAAGTGCTTGCGTAACTGCGAAACTTGGCTTAGAGACGTAACACACACGCCCGCTACAACATGATTGTCTTGCTCTACAAGAGATAAGGGGAGAAATGATTGGTAATCAAAGCTCTTTCGTTGGACGCGACGAAAGTTGATGTGTAGGCAGGGTCTTGGCGCGTCTTCAGTCGTCCATGCTGCCATGTTAACTACCGCATCTCTTTCCACTAAAGACACGGCACCTGCGTCGATAGCCAGGACTTGCAGTTTCATGAGCAGATCTGAGACGTCTGGCGAGAACTGCATTGGCACAATGATCGTGTATCCTTTGTACTTCGAGTATTCAGTAAACTCTTCAACAGCGTCCGCGGCCTGTCTTTGGGATTAGGAGTGATAACAACAGGACTTAATTACATACAATCGCGTCAGCGGCAGGTGCTGCAGCTTGAGCCATCTGAAAGTGACTGTCGTGCAGGAAGGCAAATGGACTGAGAAAGATTGGAGGCAGTAAGATGAAGGACGTTGCAGCCTTGAACGAATGTGCATGATATACCATAAGAACCGGCCAGTATGGCCGCTCAGGATGTTGTTTCCCATGCGATGGTGGTGGAGCTGGTACGTTCTACAATTGGAAAGCGGCCAATCGCTTTGCGGGTAACTGGCCCCCGAAGCGATCAGCTGCACCGACTGAGCTTGGTGTTTGGTATGTGCGTCGCCGAGGAGCGTGTGTGGCGTTCCAGCCTATTCTTAAAGCAGCTTAGGTTCTACTCCCAGATACTGGGACTGAAAACTAATCTCCTCTGAGACCTTCTCCACTGTCGCGCTCGCACCTGTGAATCTCAATGCCCACTCTCCGAGAGAAATGGCATCTCCTGGATCTCAGACTGATTTTGAAACAGCTTTGGACTCGCGCAATCCGACTGATGTCTTAAACGACGAAGTAAGTAAACCCAGAAAAGTAAGAGCTGGTGGGTAACAAGATGAATCAAGGCCTTGCTTGCAAGTATGCATCGATTCTTGCGAAAAGGAACGGCACTCGAGTGTTCCAAACTTATCCCAGAGGAGTTCAGGTATGATGAGTCATTCAAACGGAGGAAATCTCTCCGGGCCCAGGTCCAAGCCATACAACAGCCACACCGACCATGGGACGCCCCAACCTCGCCAGAAAAGCACTTCGAGAGTTTAATCCCTGACAAAGGGAAAAGGTTGAGAAGATTAGTAAAGGTTGCTCAACATATTGCTGAGTTTCGACATCAGGAGATTGCCGGTCCAGATAGAGTCTACGATGAAAGCTCTATCCTGAATACTCCAATTGCACGGGCAGAGGCAATTTTCAAGAAGATGATCATGTCAACGCAAGATACTAAATCATACCGATATAACCTTCTCTATTTCAGCAATGCAGTAGATCAATATGAAAGCATGCAACTAAAGGTTTCACAAGGACGACGCAACAAATCTGTTGCTTTTGACACGATCTCTAGGGGCGAGAAGCAAAAGAGGGAGACTGCACGTAGGATGTACTCTGATGCCTGTCGATACTTGGAATGTTCGGAGGTAGGGGGTCCAGGTTCTCTGTTGTCGATAAACGCCGCCAAGTCCGAGTAAGCCTAAAAAAAATTGCATCTTGTTAACTGCTAATGTAAAGCAGTATGGAAAATCTTAACAACGAAGATATTCGATTACTGTGCAGTTATCGCAAGGAATTTCATGGTAATTTAGAAAGGCAATCTAGGTCTCTAGATTTCACCGTGGTAAAAGAGCTTGTCCACGATCTTTTGGCTCAAGGCATTGAGAAAGTCGAAATCACAAAAGGACTTACTCGTTTAACAAAGCTCATTTGCCAATATTTGGATACGAAGTCGCTTGCTGAGGATGGCAAGATACTCTCAAAACCTATCAGCGTGGACAGCAACGAAGGCAGGCGTGCTTCTTCGCAATTCCTAACAGGATCTGGACCCGGAATGGATGTCAGACTACCCTCCTATACTATGTCCCCTGAACAGCAAGGACCCATACCCACCTATCATGCTCTGCAAAGTCAGCAACTATATCCTACTGCGGAGACATACACGAACACCGCCAAACGACGGAGAGTCTCCGGAAATGAAGGCCTCCAAGCAGACGTCCGGCACTTCTCAAGGGACATATCCATTCTTCCAAAGCGGCAGCACAATTCTGCACTACCTTTCGAAGAGGCAGGCAATACAGAGTACGGGAGAGTTAGCCCAACTTCCCATGTGGAGGCCCATGGGGACCTCTTACCAATATTAGAAGAAATGGCGGTAAGCCAGTGGCCCACAGCATCATCCGCTGATCGAGCTAACTATGACGATGACCCGACTTTGCCTTCTTATGGGTCGACCGATCTGTGGGAATATGAGGAAACAACCTATTGCTTTCTTAAATTTTAAATTGAATTTGGCTACGGGTCTAAAAGTCTTCGCGTACGAGCTGTCCTTTAGTACGCCCGGTTATGCTACTTCGGTTTTGGATGTGAGACGGGGGACGAGGAGAAAAGGAAATAGTTGGGGTACTATCTCCAAATGGACGTTCTGAAATACCAGGCAAAGCGAGTCTGTCTGTAATGGTGTCTCGCTTTTCATCGCAGGAACTGTACGACTCTGTGTAAAGAGCTTGGTATTCATGTTTGCATCGCTGGCAATTTTGAACGTGGGATCCATCTCCAGAATGCGACGAATTATTGCTTCATGTGTTTCCGTGTTTATGGGAAAGCGTTGGAGGAGAAATATTTGATCCTCACTTGTGTGAAGTCTGGCCTTGTGAAGGAGTAGCACTGCGGCTCGGAGGTATATTTTATCATTAGGCTTTGCCTCCCGGACTACTGCGCCTGTTTTCGCTAGGGAGCCTTTATAGTCCTGAAGCGTTGTCATTGTTTGCAGTGATAAAATGTGACTGTCTACTTACGCTTTCGAGAACATCGGCGCAAAGACACTCAAATTCTGAGATCCACCTATACGCAAAAACGCCATCTCTCAGTTTTGTTATACCCTGCAGATGGGATTGAGTCCCCAAGAGTGGTGTGATCTCCTGTAGATGTTTTTGTAAAGTTGGTGTTGTTGTAAGATTTGCGAGTAATGGCACCCCCACGCCGGCTTGCGTCGATGGTTCGCCGGTTTCGCAAGGAGACATGTTTTCAGTATATGAATGTGAAATTGACGGCCTTTTATGTCAAAATGCAGCGGGCGATGTCTTTTACCAAGAAACACGACCATACGTTAGGTACAGCGCTATGTGGGAAGTGACCGTGCGCTCCGGACACTTGGCACCAATAACCTCAGACAGTAGCGCAAATATCTTAGCCGCTTATCACATGCATTTTCGATCTGCTACCTAGTGCATCACGTGCACAGCCTGTATTGCTAAAGTAATCATGTAATCTCAATACTTATTTTTTCTATCACTGTCGTATGACTGACTGACTGAGACTGGCCTAGCTAACGAGAGATGGCATTGTACGCTTTGATAACAACACTGCCTCGAACGCGATGACTTGTGGACTTATACTATACACCATTTGTTACACGCTTATCTTTATCTGTTGAGCGTGTCTGAGTCCTATCGCCTTGCAATCCTAAATCTGCCAATGAAAAGGAAGGACGAGTGCTGGGTGCTCCATTTGCGTGTTGGTCACGGCTATCAAGGGCGATAGATTGCTGTGTGGGGGCGGGCTGTCTTTCTGAAGGATTGGCATTCTGTCGGCCTTGCTCTTGAGAGTTGGACATGGTGACTCAACAAAGGCTGCTGTGGAAGTCAGTGTGTGCTTAAGGTAAGTAACGACTGATCTGACTCTACTGCCTATTCATTGTAAAGAAAAGTTGTTCCTCAGATCGCTCTAGAGGCTATCTTGATTATGAAGCAAGCTTTGTAACGTACAGTAAAGGCCGTGGAGGAGACGCAGAGTGTATCAGAGAGCCCTTTGCTGAAGGGAGACAAGTACAAACCGGGATATCGAGGGTGCCGAATATGTCGAGGTATTGAAGGTTTTGAAGGAGAAATAGGCTGAGTAGAGGGGACGTGCTGAGCCAGAAGGATGGTTCTGAGTTATTCAAGAAGTAGAGATTGATTGCGATCCTTTATACCAACATTTATGATCCTACTCGCGCTTCATGCTGTTTACACAGCCCACAACCGTGCCTCCTCTCCATGATGCAGCAGAGTGGCCCTTACGCAGAAGCGGCATGTACTTGGATCATACCTGGATCCATACTACATACTAACCGCCGATGCCTCCCTTATGCAAATACACTTCCGTGTTCCTGTCGAATCATGCAACCTGCCGTTAGGATGCCTGCAGCTATGAAGAGGCTTGCAGATCGGATGTCACTTGGACCTTACTATGAGGGAGAGCTATCATATCTGCCAGCTCTCAGTGTGACTGGGCGCGATGTGAAGTTGATAAGAAGAAACTTCAAGTATGTAAACACGTTATTGATTTTATCCAGTCTCACATTGCTGCTAAGAAAACGAAGAAGAGAAACAAGTAACATGAGACTCTGCTACGTACGTCGATTTCCACAGTGTCAAGATCGGCCAAGCTGTATTTTGCACTTGTACGATCATTGGTTATACCTGCAGGAGTGAGTAGGCGTTCAAGTATACCCAAAGCGTTTGCTCCAATGCAGTGGCTTGCCACCTAACATTACATACGTCTCCTTCTAGGTGGACAGGGTAAATGTGCTGAAAATCTTACAATGCATAATTTCACAATCTTACAATCTCACAATCTCATAATTTTACCACCTCACAATATTACAACTCCGTAGTCTTCATTTTAACCACATTGAAAAACCAAACCACTGCTTTTAACTACACCAAAATGGCTATCGACTATGATTTATAAAGGATACAGTGAGTGCATGACGTATAGTTTGTTTGATATGGTTGTGCACCTACAAGCCATTTTTCTGGTGGAGTGCAAGGTGCCCAAAGGTAGCCGTGCCTAAGAGGGTTTTGTGCCCCACCACCCCCGCGTGCCGCCCAAACTGTCGTCGGACAGCGCATCAGCTCCGCCTCACAAACTCTACGACTACCACAATAATCTCAGTCGTCGCCTCGATTAGAAAGCTCTCATACGCACAGGAGCCATTTCAAAATACATCACTCTGCACCTCGAAAGGAACTGACTTGCTCACGACGACCTTCCGTCCGAAGTATCTCATGGTATGTGGGCTAATATTGACTCTTACTGGACTAACTGTCAGACAGGGATTCCAAGACGAAGATTTCGACGAAACAGACGAAAAGAACGTACATTTCGAAAACGCTTCGAAAACTCCCCACCGCATACATGGTAGAGGTGCGATGGTATATTGGCGAGATTGCGACGTTACACTCATGGAGTATAGCGAAGGAGACCTCAAATTTGTGAGAAAAGTCGAACGACGGAAAGGGAAAGGGAAACTTGATGCTGGCGAAACGCTAATATTCATGGGTGAAGGAGGGAAAGTCGAGACTGGCTGAAATTGCATATTTTACGCATTCCCTTCACTTGAATAGCGCGTCCTTTAATCGGAACGCTTCATCGAGCCCTAAGTTTAGGTTCAGGATCGCATCATGCTTGCAATTGCTCGACAGTCGTAGGGTAACACAGTTTGTCGCAAGCTTTCCTTGCCTAACTTCGTCTTTCCGTAATGGACTCTTCCTTAATGCTAGACTTGTCTCAGAACCAAGTAATTTCTCGATTCCCTTTTCTTTTCCTCCTTGCAGAACCACCTCGAATTGGGGAAGAATTCTTACGTCGTTATCTAGCATGACGTACCAGAGGTCTGCGTCTGATTCTACATGGACACCAAACAACTCCATGGCAAGGTACTGAACCTTGTTTGGTAGAATGGACAAGCTCATCAAGCACTCAACTTTTGGGCCAGAGAGTTGAGCGGGGAATGCCATCGTTACTGAAGCCGTGTTCCTTGAGTCCCTTACGGCACCACAAATGTACTGAGGGAAAATTCCAGCAAGTCGTTTCGTTAGAGGGTTAGAGACCGTCTGTTGACTGCTCAGCCTTGCAGGACCGCTCTCGGGTACTTCATCCTGGATCCGACTGATCATCGTATGTCCAGTCTCCGAATGGCTATCAAATGCCGACTCGAAAGCAGAGTTTAATCCTGTTTCGCAAGCCGTTTGTAGTCCATGATGTGCTTCATTCGAGAAGTGCTCGGTTGTCGGCGTGGTTTCTGGTCCCACTAACACGTTGAGTCATCTTTACATTATGATGATTCTATGCACAACTTACTGCGGCGTTTCTTCGTTCTTAGAAATTTTGCACTTAGCAAATTCTCTAACTCGTTCTCAACTGTAGGGTGAGGTATGACCTTCGTAATGTTGTCTGCTACCCTCTCTCGGCCTTCAACGGACGATTCTTCTAAAGCCGCAATTAACTTTTGAGCAGCACTTTGCCCTTGGTGATGACGACTGCTGCCCTTGGCGGCAAGAAAGTAGGCCAACCAAGCCTGGAAACTAGCGTTCAAAAAGATGTGTGCCGTAGCATCTTGCGGCGCGCTACGTGCTTGCTCCAAGGCCTCTTGAAGTCCATTAGGCGTTCTTGCGTATTGCCATTTATTAGTCAATTTTCCAGCCAACATGTCCGTGCAGTCACGTTGTCTGGGGTCGATTTCTGCCTGTGTAGAGCTTGTCATGTTGCGCGCGAGGTAAATTTACATCAGGACTCATTTGGCACGGGCAGCCAGATTAAATTGGCAACCATAGCAGGCGCTAGGAGCTCCTAATGCGTGCTAACGACTCCTCCTTAAGCGCCATGTAGTCTGTAATTGGATTGGCTAACTGAACCTTGCGCTCCAATACTGCGATGAAGTTACCGTGGAGACCCACAGGCCTGATCAGGCCTTTCCGGCTGGCGCGGGGCATTGTGGTCGGGTCTTGACATGCGGCACAGCTTGATTACCGCGTCACTCGGTCAAAGGGGAAAAACCGACACGCCCCACCATCGCTAGGATATGCCAAAACTATCAATTTCTCACACAAATTGATCGTTTTCAACACAGTAAAGGCGTGTAGGCAATATATCTTACTGTTAAAGCTTTCTATTTGTACTGTAGACTGTATGCAAGCTTAATTTCAGTAGTTATTATTACTAAACGTGTGTTTCTACTTGTGTTTCTACTTGTGTTTCCAGCTACTGCTATGTATATAGTATGTAAGTGTCGTAAAATCTTACCTACATTAGCGTATTAAGGTGAGGCTTTGTAGATATATTCAGATTACGTTAGCAAGGCATTTGCGCGCCATAATATTAATAAAACGTGTAGTTTTAGTACAGTTGTAGGTAGTTATAGTTGCGAGATTCAAGCTTCGTGTTGCGATTGTGGCTTTCCCTTTGACCGAGTGGCGTCTCCTTTCCATCACGCTAAATATAACTGCCCCCTGCCTGGCGCCGTTCTTTCAAAAACAAACCTGTCAACTGCACCATCCGACATGTAAGCTCATCTTCAATGTGTATTATGGCGGGCCAGAGCTAATGAACACAGATGCATTCCAAAAGACACGACAAAGGAATGTCGGCTAGCTATGGATCGAAAGGGGTATCAGCTGGCATCCATGATGCCATTGCCACGAGGCCCACAGGCTACTGCACATGGTGGCTAAACGGCTAAATTACATCGGATTTGATGGTGATGCTAAGAAGCCTATGTTGCGATGCTGCGCTGCTGTTCTGTAGATGCAGTTTAGACCAGTCATCGACTCAAGGAGAGTCGCACTCGATGAGAGAGATATCAAGGACCATCTTAAGATTGCATGTAGTACACAAATCTTGCGGTATGTGTCTGCTGCAAGTACCGTAAGTTCTAGTACGTATATGTGAATGTAGAATTATTGCCGTGCCGGACTATATTAGCATATTGCCAGTGCCCCTGCCTAGCCATCGATCTACTCATCGTTACTCGGGGGATAGCCCGTCCTCCAATGCTTAATTCCGATAGCCTCATGTGGAAAGCAACTGCTTATGGCTAGCGCTGCGGCTGTTCATCTGCAAGCACAACGCCATGTGGGTAACCGGTGCTCTATAAGAAGATCAAGATGCACGATGATGGTACACCAGCAGTCGACCAGATCTCTCTATCAAGTTGGACATTCAAGATGACAGTCTTCGCGACCTTCGTCGCTGCAGCTGCGGCTGGCGTGGTTGCTGTTTCGCAGGCTTCACCAGCAGTGAGATCAACACCTGCCATCGGTGTGTCAAATGCCAAGTCCTCTTTGACACTCATCTACCAGAACAACTTGAACGCATCAGACGACAGAACCACATCGGTGCTATTATCCTCGACGCGGTCCCTCAAGCCAGTGCAGCAGCGGCCTGCGCCTCGCTCAATGAGAAGCCCATCTCCAAAGCTACACTCCAGAAGTACGAGGCAGATTTTAACGATGCTCTCTCTTACCAAGACTATGCCGAATACACAGACGCTGAACGAGGTTACTACATCGAAAACAGAGTGGTCTCAGTCGGCAACCGAGTGAGCTACTCGGCTTCTTCAGCCTCAAACAAGCAATTGCCAGTCTTGTGCACCCAGTCGGCGAACAATGATTCGTCAAGTGCTGGACCTGTGAATGGCAGCACTATTTCAGTAGCGTCTGGCGGAAACATCTTTGTCGGATACCGTAACCAGAAATCCTTCAGGTTTCTTGGTATTCCATATGCCGATACGCCTACACGTTTCCAGTATTCAACGCTCTACTCCAAAAAGGGTCGGGTAATCCAGGCTACCAAGTACGGCTCGCAATGTGCACAAGGTGGAGGTGGAAGCGAGGACTGTCTTTTCCTGAACATCCAAACACCATACATCCCCAAAGCAGGATCGAAGAAACAACTCCGACCTGTCTTGTTCTGGATTCATGGTGGTGGCTTTACCGGAGGAAGCGGTGCCGATGCACTCTCTGATGGTGGAGACCTTGCAAACAAGGAAGATCTCGTTGTTGTCAACATCAACTATCGTCTTTCAACTCTCGGCTTCCTAGCCATTTCTGGAACGGACATCAAGGGGAATTTTGGCATTTCTGATCAAATCACGGCACTTGACTGGACCATTGCAAACATTGCTGCCTTTGGTGGTGACCCGAAGAAGATTACTATCGCTGGAGAGTCTGCTGGAGCCGGCTCGGTGCGGACACTATTGGGCTCTCCCAGAGCCATTGGAAAGTTACAAGGCGCAATTGCCATGTCTAATCTCGGAGGAGGTGTGACGCTTGGTCTGGACGGTGACTACGGAACAACCTATTCGACATACTATACAGTTGATCAGAGCTACGCCGTTGCTGGACCTCAGACACTTGCTGCTGCGGGCTGCAACAGCACTGATGTGTTGACTCAGGTTACTTGTCTCGACCAGGTCCCCGCTGCGCAGTTAGTTGGCTTCAACACAGTAGCTCGATACGTCGTCTAGGACGGTACCTATGTCAACACGCCCAACCTAATTCTCTCTACTCGTAACACCAGTACCGCGCATATTCCTGTCATCTTTGGTAATATAGTCAACGATGGCGCTTCGTTCTTCACATACCCGAAGAGTCCTATCTCAAACCACACTCAAGGTCTACAAGAAGCACTCGGTATCAACAACACCTGGGCGGAGCGCATCATCCAATCGGGTCTTTTCCCCTTGACCAGCACCGGTAATCTGACACTCGATTCATTTAATGTCTCTCAACGTGTTGCCACAGACAAGTTGTTCTGATGCGTCGATCAATCCACGGTTTACTCTGGAGTACAGTCCCATGCCTTCCAAAAGGCATACTACTATCAGTTCCAACGCTCCATCGATGGCTACGACCCCAATAACCTTGGTCAACCTGCTAACGACGACCCCAAGAACCCTTACTTCCGCTTCCACGGCGCAGACATGCCCTGGCTCTTCGGCACTTTGAACCGCATCCGTGACCCAGAAGATTTGTGGAGTGCGCAACTTGTCACCAGCTACTTTGCTGCCTTCGTTAAGAGTGGCGATCCAAACCCTAGTCTGAGGTATCTTGATGCAAGAGGCTACGATAAGGTGACTGAGGGCGTAAAGAAGTACGGTCAGTGGGGGCAAGTCGATGCAACCAGGAAGACGGGTGATGAGATCAGGCTATTGGATTGGCCTAGCAAGAACGCCGGCTTCCAGGATATCGAGCAGTGTGACTGGCTAGGGTACCCTCTAGACTATTATCTCGAGGGAGGCGTCTAGGTAGGCTAGCCATGGCGAGAAGCTTAATACAAATTCAAGACTTCTTCTCAATCATCTACCATTTTCATCTCATCTTCTTGCGCGTAAAAAATTATATCAAATTAGGCCAGAGGCTTGCTGAGGTCATGCTAGGTAGTTTTCTATAGTAGTGACGAATGTACGGAGGACACAAATAACAAGCACAAAATGCAGGACGCAAACGTATTAGTCAGATATGCACGAATCAACACCCATCTCATCCTGGCCGTAAGCAAGTAAGTTTCGGTATGCTCGGCTGCGGACCTTCAGCCACCCGATAGCAGCTCATGTGGGTTATGGGACAATCGATGGCGAATGGCCTTTGCCATGGAGGCGACTTCAGGAGGAAGCCGCTGAGCACGATTGCTGGACACGTCCTCTCTTACTGCGTATACGATTACGCTTTGTCGACACCTTCTGCAGGCCGCGTCAAGAACAGAATCATCTCCATGCATTCATCCGGCTGTTATATTGCACTATTTAAGGTTTGTCGAATAGCGCGCACCGCCGCAACGTTGTGTGTCCCGTTGACCGTCATGGCGGAGATCGGAAGCTCGGAACAGAACTACTGCGAAAGCTACCTGCGCCCGGCGTATGCGCTGTTGAAGAAATGCACGCACTAAAAGTAACGTCTAGCGCTCCCATTAACCAAATCGACCACTTGTGTGGGCTGCCTGACGTGGAGAAGGCGACGCGCTTTGTGCGACCATAGCGATCAAAGACCACGGCGAACATGACGACATTGTCGACTGCATAACAACAAGGCAACGAAAATGTTGCTTTGTGCCAAACACTGGTTTCCACATCTCAAACATGGAGAAAGTAATACATTCTATGCCAGTGCGACAGGGTCCGTATCACGGTTCTTTTCGCATGTCCCTCGTACCGGCATCTTGCCGAGTGCCGAAGCCGTACTGTTTCGAAATGAGCGCCAACCACTCACAGGAGATGACGCGCCACAACACTGCCATGGGCGCTGACGCGACAGCTAGAGTAGAAAGACGGTGTAAGCAGGTGCTACCAACGAATAAGGTACGTGAAGGATCGATGAAGGCCGAAGCCCAAGTGGCTCAGGCGAGCACGCGACACCGCATTGTAAGCCAGGCAAGGCCAAAACATTGACGAAAACGTGGGACTAAAAATAAAGTTTGATCCTCAGGGCCTTCAGCCACGGGCAAGCGGCATGCCTATGAGGTCAGATCCTCCTAGCTCTTCCGGGCGTTTGGTGCAAAGCATAGCCGCCTATGGGTCATTCCGCAGCCTTCCGTCTGCATTGAGCGCATCATTTAACATTACCATGGTTCCACATTCGTTAACGATTCATTTCGCGTCTTCTCAGCCCTCTTGCTCTTTCCTTATACCCATACGTTAGGATGAAGTATATATCTGTCTTGTCTGCTTCGGCATTGACTGGCTTAGCGAGCTGTAAGTGATGCGCCCCGGACTGCTGCAGGGACCATACTGATGCATGCACAGCATCTGCCCTTGTTTCTCGAGAAGCTAGAGTCGTCCTTCCCGATGCGATAGATACATGGAGGCGTGCCACGCCGCAGGCTCCCAACGGTTATGCTCCAGCCAAAGTCGACTGCCCGTCTACGCGCCCGAGTATCAGATCCGCCGACAAGCTTTCTCAGCAAGAAACAGAATGGCTCCAGAAGAGGAGACCGAACACAATAGACCCCATGCGCGAATTCTTGGAACGAGTCAATATTGAGGGCTTCGACGCTGGACAATACATCGACAAACACCGCGACAACACTACCGCTTTACCGAACATCGCGATCTCGTTCTCTGGTGGAGGATACCGAGCCCTGTTGAACGGTGCAGGTGCTCTGGCGGCGTTTGACAACCGAACATCGAATTCGACGAGTGCAGGACATCTGGGAGGAATATTGCAAGCCTCTACCTACGTTTCGGCGCTATCTGGTGGAGGTTGGATGATTGGCAGCATCTACGCCAACAACTTTACTTCAGTTGAAGCCATTGTGAACCAAGGCGAAGACACGTCGATTTGGCAATTCCAGAACTCACTTTTCAAGGGGCCTCCCACGCAAGGAATCCAATTGCTCTCGACTGCGCAGTACTATGAGAACCTCGTCAGCACGACTAAGGACAAGAGCGACTCACCGGCTGGTGACTTCAACACATCGATCACGGATGTTTACGGCCGCGCCCTCTCCTTCCAGCTCATCAATGCTAGTGATGGAGCCCCAGGTATGTCCACTGTCACAGAATTGACTTCTACAAGCTAATCCACGCAGCCTATACCTTCTCTTCTATCGCGGACGACCAAGACTTCTCATCCGGAAATGCACCAATGCCTATCCTCGTGGCGGATGAGCGTTCACCCGGAGACCTGATCATCTCGCTGAATGCTACCAACTTCGAATTCAACCCGTTCGAAATGGGTTCCTTCGACCCTACAACCTACGGCTTTGCTCCTCTGAAGTACATTGGTTCCAACTTCAGCGAGGGTTCACTTGCCCAGGACCAAGGCTGCGTTGCTGGATTCGATAACCTGGGCTTTGTCATGGGAACTAGTAGTTCCTTGTTCAACCAGATCTTTCTGTCGCTGAACACGGTCCAGAACATCCCTCAAATTCTTCTGGACTTGGTCTCGGAAATCCTGCAGGGTATCGGTGAGGATACTAACGACATCGCCGACTATTCACCCAACCCTTTCTACCACTTTCATAACGAGACAAACCCTAGTGCCGACCAGAAGCGTCTTACTCTCGTTGACGGTGGTGAGGATGGTCAGAACATTCCTCTCAACCCGGTTATTCAGCCCACCCGCCAGGTCGATGTCATCTTTGCTGTTGACTCGTCTGCTGACACTGTCGATCAAGACGACCCATCGCAAAACTGGCCAAACGGTACTTCCTTGGTAGCAACATATGAGCGTACGGGTGGAGCTATCATGAACAGAACCTCGTTCCCTTACATTCCTAGTCAGGATACATTTGTTGCTCTGGGAATGAACAACCGCCCAGCATTCTTTGGTTGCAACAGCAGCAACGTTACCACGGGCGACAACATCCCTCCCCTCGTTGTTTACATCCCCAATGCTCCTTATGTCTTCTGGTCCAATACTTCGACCTTTGGAAAGTTCGACTACACCATTGCGGAGCGCAACGGCATGATCCAGAACGGCTATGACGTTGTCACTCAGGCGAACTCCACACGCGAGGGTGCTTCGAACTGGCCTACTTGCGTTGGATGCGCTATCCTCTCTAGGAGTTTGGAGCGCAACGGCGAGGCTATTCCACAGGTGTGCCAGCAGTGCTTCACTGACTACTGTTGGAACGGTACCACGGTAGCGACCTCGCAGCCGTACACCCCGGCGTTGGTTCTTCGACAAGTCGCCGGTACCGACAACAACAGCGGTGTAGGAAAGTTCGTACCGAACGTGCTCGGCCTTGCCCTCGCAGTGGCAGTATCTGGATACCTGATGATGTGATTTATGTTCTAGTTTAGTTTTTTTAAGGTTTTTTTTTTTCGTAATCCAGGGATTGGATTTGGCGCGGGCACAGGATGATACCACCTCTCTTTTGTAGATAGTAATTAAACCACTACACGTATTGGATCTCTCGACTGCTCTTTGCGTATCAGATGCGTTGCATTACTGTACTGTGCATTGCGAGTTCTCTAGCTCCCCTGTCCCTGCATGACAGAGGCGTGCCCCGCCACAGTAGCCAGCCGTCAAAAAAAAAAGTGACAACCCCGCCACGCCTCAAGCACCAAGCACCAAGCACCCCGCGAGCGATCAACACACGCACCATGGCCGTCCCGTCCCTCGCAAGCGCGCCGGTACTCTCTACGCCCGATACACACATATTCGAAGACCCTACACCCGCTGTAGACGCGTCTAGTCTCCCAAGACTTCTAGATGAGCAGATCACGCTCACATACGAGATCGAGCGGACGGTCAGGGAGATACGAGAGGCA
Source organism: Alternaria gansuensis (assembly GCA_009289805.1). Classification (NCBI taxonomy): domain Eukaryota; kingdom Fungi; phylum Ascomycota; class Dothideomycetes; order Pleosporales; family Pleosporaceae; genus Alternaria; species Alternaria gansuensis. Next base: position 85,541 of record WBOK01000261.1, on the reverse strand, counting down.
AGATGGAAAAGGATCGCGCTGCAGTTCCCCGATCACATGCTCACCGATGCGCCGAGAGTGTATGAGCAGCTGAGTCGAGGACTGAGCAAGGAAAGGAAGGCGCAGAGTGGAAAGCAAGAAACAAATGGACATGCGAGTGGTGCGACGGTAGCAGAAGAACTCAGCGCAGACATGGGCAAGACTACGATGTCCGAGGAGGGGAGTAGCCGGGAGAGCCTGTTTATACTGGGCGACACGTCGTACGGTGCGTGCTGCGTAGATGAGGTTGCTGCAGAGCACGTCGACGCGGACGTGGTGGTGCATTATGGCCGCTCGTGTCTATCGCCCCCTTCACGACTACCAGTCGTATACGTTTTTACGGAACGACCGCTAGACCTCGACCCAGTAGTCGCGACGTTCAAAGAGACGTATCCGGACAAAGAAGCAAACATCATACTCATGGCAGACCTACCGTACTCACACCACGTCCCCACCCTCTACAGACGCCTATGTGACGACGGCTACACGAGTCTCCACGCCACAGAAATCGTCCACAACCCTTCCTCGCCGCTCCCAAATCGAACAATACCACCCGAAGCATCCGAGGCAGACGAAGCCCTGCGCGACTATGCGCTGTTCCACATCTCCGACCCACCAACCTCCCTCCTCCTCACCCTCTCGTCGCGCGTCGCCTCAATACACATCTACCCCACAGAGAGCACCTCCTCCGTAACACCTACCGCCTCGCTCGCCAGCACCGCACAAACTCTCCGCCGCCGCTACGCTATCCTCACCTCTCTCTCCACAACCCCCATCTTCGGCATCCTGATCAACACACTCTCCGTAAAGAACTACATGCACATCCTCTCCCACGTGCAACGGCAAATCACGTCAGCAGGCAAGAAATACTACACCTTCGTCGTAGGCAAAGTCAACGCAGCCAAAGTAGCAAACTTTAGTGAAGTGGGCGGCTGGGTAGTCATCGGCTGCTGGGAGAGTAGTTTGATTGAGAGCAGAGAGTTCTGGCGGCCGATAATTACGCCGTGGGAACTCAAGGTGGCGTTGCAGGGTGATGAAGAGAGGGTGTGGACGGGGGCTTGGGAGGGCGATTTCCAAAAGGTTCTTGATGAGGAGGTCAAGGAAGGGGTGAAGACTGATAGTGGTGGTGGTGGTGGTGGTGGTGGTGAACAGGGGGTGGTGATTGATGAACAAAACAAGGAGGAAGAAGCAGACGCGAATGGCGATTACGATTACGATTCTGAAGAGGAATCTTCGCCGCCTGAGTTCGATCTTAGGACTGGTCGCTATGTGTCGCATGCGAGACCCATGCGCTCGACTGCCACTCTGAAGACTGTCAATGATAACGCCGCGTCGTCTAGTTCGGCACTGACGAAACGGGCGAATGGCGATATTGCGACAGTGGGAGGTGTGGCTTCACCGGGTGCTGAGTACTTGCGCTCCAACAGGACGTGGCAGGGTCTGGGAACTGATTACCAGGACGCTGAGAACGGAGCGAATGGAATTGGTAGTGCGAGGGCGGCTAAGATGGAAGAGGGTAGAAGTGGGATTGCAAGGGGTTATGTTGTTGGTGAACAGGGGAGTAGGCACTGAAGTATGCGTTGGAGGAAGGAACACGATGCTGCTCACTCGTCGTTCTTGTTACTACTACAGCGCTGCGAAGACCTTTGTGCTGCAGAGAACAACCTTATTCGACTGTATCAGTATACCGGTTCACCCTTCATACTCTTCTTCATGTCGTCTGGAAAAGCTCCAGCGAGATTCTTGTTCCTTCATATGCTCCATTGCAGATACCCGATCTGTCAAAAGACCTCTCATTGCATGCCCAGTGCTACTCTCGCCCACGCTGTCTCCATGTCTTGCACGAGCGTGAGGAAGTCGTCGCTCTCCAGATGGCGATAAATGAATTCATTCAGCGCTGCTCTGCGTCCCTCATCAGACTGCACTGCATATGCTGCCAAGCCATCATTCTCGTTCACTCTGACTGCAGCGCCTAGGTAGGACGCGGTTGCACCACGGTGGCCAGTGACAGATGTAGGTGGTGTGTCGGGAGCATTCTGCGACGTAGTATGATGAGTGTTCACAGCAGCATTCCCTAACGGACCGAGTGGAGTTGGTAGGGAAGTTGAGCTTAATCTCTTGAATAGTAATGGAGAGGATGTTGGACACGATGTCAAAGGGGACCGGTTCTCGACACCTTCGTGTGGAGACGTCTTGGCGCGCTGAGGGCTATAGTAGTCTTGATTCGGTGTACGAGGAGGCTTCTGCATTGTTTGGTTGCCACATGCAGTCTTGCTGATAACGGTTGGTTGGGGTAGAGGAGGGAGTTCGATCTCCTTGCTGTTTGCGCTGCGGCTGGAGCTGGGTCGGCCACTAGCTACGCGTGCCGGTAATGGAGGGGGTCCCATGGTACCAGTGGATGGTCGTACGCCATCACTCCCCGAGGAGCGAGGTGATGACAAGCGTGGGAAAGGAAGCTCTCGTCTCGGTGGTAGGGTCTCAGCGCTATCAGGGCGATTGGCAGTACCCGGACTGTTGGCACTATCAGGACGGCTGAAGAGCATAGCAGTATCCGGCCGCATAGTAGATGTACAAGGGGTTTCTTCGATGGTCGACATGTGCTGATCTGATGAATATGAGGAGTCAATATGGGACCGCCCCAAGATATCTGAGGTAGCTGAGGTAGGTCGAGCGAAGAACACAGGAGGAGCAAGAGGACCTGAGAGGGAAGCCGACATGTTACCCTCTTCCCTCGCATAGCACGGAGTGGCAGATACTGGACGAGTGTATGGTGCTCCTTGTAGCTGAGAATCTAGAGTAGGAGATGTATTGTGGCTAGTACAGGGTCGACTCGAGATCTCCGCTAGTCGCGACGGGGGACATGATAGTCCACCTGCGATAGCGCCCTGCTCAGGGTATGCGACAGCTGTCAGACTCGGCCTAGATGATGCTCGCGCTGGAGATGGTGACGTAGCTGTTAACGGAGCTGTTGACGTGGATTGGGGTAGGACTCCCTTCGTTCCGCTCATGTAGAGACCAAGTTGAAGGAGGTGGTTAAATGCGCAGTCGAAATCCTTGTCTGACTTGAATCTCATCTGAACGCGCCTGATCTTGTTGTTGGGCAATTGCCATCGTATGGCCAGTAGAGGGCAGCGCACAATGGCGGTGATGGGCAGCTGGTCAGTCTGCATATGCACTCCGTGTTCCTGGTTCAGACGAGTGGTCTGATTTCCTTCTTTGATCAGTCTCTCAATCTCGATAGTTTGCTGTGAGAAAATGGTTAGCTAGCACGTCGTCTGGAGCAGTCTATCGGCTCGAGTTGATGGGGCATCGGTTGTGCATGCACCGTACCCGAATCTGCGAGCCTTGAACCACTTTCAGGAGCTGGAAACCACCACGTGCGCCATAGCTGTCGATGACCAAGGTGAGGTCGTTGGTCTCTTTTTGCCAATTGAACCTCTGCTCACTGGCATCGGTATCCTGGGCTGTTGACAGGGTCGTGAGTGGAAGTGAGAGCATGATGGTTAGTGCTGGCTATTCGTTAGTCGGGATCAATCAGCTTCCATCCGATGGTAGATGTGCTGTGCGCTACGTCGTGGCAGAGACACGCGCGCTCGGATGCTGAGGAAATGCGAGAGATGGTCGGATGGGACCTGAGGAAGTCCCAACCGGCCTTGTCAGTCACATGACATGGCCCGTGCGGGTCAACGCGAGGGACTCGGTGCATTCTGGAGTTGTGATGTTCGTCCATCCATCATCGCGACCGACGCGCGCCGCGCATAGACGAGCAAATCCACCATTGTGCCTGGCACACGGCTGAAATCACACATGCGTCGCGACCGGTGTCGGAACAATCCCAAGTAAATGCGACAGCCGCAACATGGCCCCAAACAAACCAGAGGAATCATCCGTCGAGCGCACCGAAGAACATGAAGACTTCCTAAATACTTTGGCCGAATACCACGAAAAGCGCGGGTGGGTTCTTTTCCTTGTGGCACCGCAATGAGCGCATATTGATCCGACGTGTAGCACTGTTCTGGACCGCGAACCCAAAGTCGGGACCCGACACATCGACCTTTTGCGACTCTACAAACGCGTGATTGAAGAGGGAGGGTACGATAGGGTTTCAGATACCAAAAACAACAAGCTTGCGTGGCGGAAAATCGCGACAGAGTTTCTTCCCAAGAGCCCTAGCATAACAACCCAGGCCTTTCTGGTGAAGACAGCCTACTACAAGAACCTTGCGTACGTGAAGTGTGAAGGGCTGCTTTGCTGCTCACAGCTGCTGACCGCTGCCTTAGCGCCTACGAAATATCTACCGTCCACAAGCGCGAACCACCGCCGCCCGAAATCCTCGAGAACGTGTCTGCAAAGGGCGGGGACCTCCTTAACCGGACCGTCGACAACTTCTTCCCATCCAGCAACCGGGAGACAGAGCGTTTGAGGGGAGAGGAAGACGACGAAGACGAAGACGACGTTGAGAAGACACCAAAAGACGACAAGATGGACGTGGACGAGCCCGGTAGCGTTGGGCGGCCGACGAGATCCCTCCGCCATGCGCCGCCGCAGCGTGTGCTCTTCCAGCCCGAGGCTTCAACCCGACAGACGCGCCACTCGACTGGCCATCTGACTTCGTCGCAAGCCAATGGCTACGGAACTAGCGGAGCAGCCATGACGATTGCGAACTACGAGCCACGAACCGCCGTACCAGCCACCATGAAGCCCGTCGTTACCCCGTCAAACTCCCTCGATACGTACATACAGTCGCGCAAGAAGTACATCCTCAATAAGAAGAACAGACCGGTGCCGCTCAAGGGCATGATGCTGCCGGGTACTGGCTTCCCGGGGCCCAGCATCTACATTCGCGCTTTGAATGCGCTACGCTCGAAGGAGCCGGAAGAGGAGGCATACGCGCTACATCACTTGGTTAAAATCTCACATGAACGAGGGGACAAGTACCGTTTCGACCAGTTCCCAGGGCTTGCGGAGGCGCTCATTGCCAAGGTCATTGATGTCGCCGGATTGTTCTTTGACGTGAGTTGGGACATCTCATATATCGAAGAGGATTTCGACCAGCCGCAAACACTAAACGGACTGTCTGGCACCCGTGACTTACTCCTGCGCATCAAGTCCCTTCGCACGCTCGACATTCACGACGACCTCCTGCCTGAGCAGTCCGCGAAAGCCCTCAACATGATCAATGAGGCTGCGCTGATTATCCGGAATATGGTGATGCTGAAAGAGAATGCCATCTTTGTGGCCTCTGTGCCATCTATCCAAGACATGATTGTCATCGCACTCAATCTACCGCACCATTCCACTATTGTGGAGCTGCAACACTATGCCCTGGAAATTGCCGAGCAATTGACGAAGTACTGGATATTGGACTCGCAAAGCCCACTATATCGCTCTTTGGTGACCCAAGTAGACTCCGACGACCGTGGCCGCATAATTACATCGTTAAGAGCGCTTGCCCGGATAGCAATGAATCTAGAGGCTACAAACAAACTCTCGGACGTGCCAGTCAAGACCCTAAAATCGATATGCGACTGGCTGTTAGTAGAAGATGAAGACCTCCGCATAGCATGCCTGGACTTTCTCTATCTATTCACTGGCTTTCCAGACAATGTCGAGACGCTTGTACACGAAGTTGACATTGAAGGCGTAGTAAAGCAACTGGTGCGCCTACTGCAGTACGGTGCAATCGCTTACGAAGAACGAAGGAGCGCCGCGAAGACTGCGAAGACCTCTGCGCCTCCAGAGAATGCGCCAAAGTTGTCATCTGCCATCATAGATCATCTTGTGACTCTTGATGAGCCAGAACGGAGCTCACAGTGGCTCAAGACGTGTTTTGAAGAGGATACAGCAGGCGAGATCACACAGATTCAGCTATGGTCAGCATACAACGCAGCCTTCTCGGAACACATGACAAACAACCCGGCTTCCTTCAAAGCGCTGATGCCAGCGAAGGATTTCATCACAAATGTATCGACAACCTTTGGTGGCGCTTCCGCTCAAGTGTTGACCGTGGGTGGGCAGCCAAAGTATACCATTCGAGGCATACGGCCACGATCCGTACCAGTGGATCCAAGCACAAAGAGGCCGTACATGCGCTGCTGCTGGCATCCACCGAGCCTCGTAAACGGCCATGCCGACTCAAAACATTCGACTGCGAACATCGAGTGTGGCGAGTTCGCCTCTGGTGCGCGCTCCATGTGGGAGCACGTTGTCAGTGTTCATCTCCAAGTTCCTCGCGACCAGGAAACTGGACAGTGGTTGCTTGAGCCAAAGCTGGACATCAAGGACATTGTCAGCATTGAGAATGGCTCCGCCCCACTACCGACGAAACACTACTGCCACTGGGGCGGTTGTACTCGATTCTCGCCTGACGGCACGGAATCTGCGTTTGAGGCTGGACAGCATGTGAAGACGCATTTGCCTGACACTAGCATCAAGCACGCCATACACGCGAAACATAACCGGACGCCCTCAGAGTCACGACCCTTGACGTCTTCCGCACAGACACGGCATGAGAATTTCCAGCCGCAGTTCGGGCAACCTGTTGGGTTGGGTAGCCTAGGTATGGGCGGACGACACCAAACTTCATCAACCAGCTCTGCAAGTAAATACGGCGGAAGACAAGACGACGCAGCAGGAGCACAAGCAGTACCCAATTTCCGCTACTACAACACCGCGACTGATGATACCAACGACGCCGCTGGCCTTCCACTGTCTTCCGTTCTCGTCCTTCGTAACATCGCTCGCCAACTGAACAAGATCCCGCCACCAAATTCTGTCACTGACATCACCTCATCGTCATCTCCGACTCACAAGCGGACATTCAGTGCCAGCGAGGGTAGTCCCGAAGTCGCGAGACGAGCTACAGCTGGCGGCAAGAAGCCACGTATGAGTGATGCAGCGGCGGAACAAAGACGAGAGAATGAAGAGAAGGAAGAGGAAGAGACAAAGAATGCCGGATGGGTACCCCGTATCTTTGCCCCTCTGCGAGACCAAATTGCCTATACGGCGAGTCACAACCTTACTCTCAGGAATTATATCGGCGGGCTACTGAAAGCCGTTGCTGAAGGCGGTGGCTAGGTGTAATATATGTTTGCAAGACCTTGTTTCACAGAATGGCGTTGATGAACCTGCAAAAGAGTGCTTACTTTTCGTCTGTACGAGCGATACGGTGTGTTTGGAGTTTACAACAGGTACGCAAGGGATTGTACACTTGGGTGTCTTCCTAGTTCTACGATATCGCAGCGACAGAAGTATAGATCGAGTACGTGTATGCTTATTACCTGTCACTTCGAATGAGTTATACATTCTTCATCTTTTTGAGTACGCTCATCATCTCGTATCACAACACATACTTGGCATCTACGCCCTACTCCGTCTACGAAGCCCTGTGACATTCTAGTATGAAGAGAACTTGGAATTTGCACGGTTGAAGTAGATCTGACCTAACCTATGCAATGTAGCTTGACTCACAGCTCCTGACTCACAGTCCCTTCTACCAGTGAATGATGAATGTCGCAATTGCGATAAGAGTCTCGCAATATTCAAGCCTTGGGCACGTGGCTGACGGGCTTTTGTAGCACGCTGACGTTGCCGCCGCGGACCCCTCCTTGCATCATGCCCTCACATCCGAGAGGCAGTAGCATGGGACTCCTTCCAACTGATTCAAACCAGACTCAAAATGCGCACCCAAGGAGCACAAAGGACATGCCGAGAAGTTGATAGTGGTGACAAGCTGCGGTAGGGGCGAGATTCCAAGTAAGGGAACGGTGATGTTGAGCACGACTAAACCCGCTATAATGGCTTCATAGTGCGTCACTGCATAGAGGCGTTTCTCGGCGGGCTGGGTGTCGTGGCGGCAGATGCATGGAGCCTGATCAGTACCATACTTGTCCGGAGGGAGGTGGGATTTTGTTGGCTGCCGTAGATGAGTTTTTGTAAGTTTCTAGTCGAGTGTATGGCAGAATCGACTCGAAAGTATAACATATTGCTCTAGTCTTGTGCACCTTCCTCGTGTGTGTCAAATAGAGCGCGGTTGTATGGCCCTGATAGCTACGAGATGTGTCGGTATAGGCCAGCTAGATAAAAAAAGAGGGGGGGCGTAACCAGATGGTGTCGCATGCTGTGAAAGCGTTTGCGCACCCTGCCCTCGTGTGCGACCTATGTCAGCCGGAGAAGGAGAGGAGGGCATGTGTCCGCAATGATTGAGTGCATCCTTGATTCACCAACCTTCTTCAATTTCCCTCTCTTTGTTCTTGTTTTTTTTTCTTGGACAACTTGCCGTAAAAAGATCGAAAGGGCTCGTCATACACTTTGGTGCTGAACATAGAAAGACCCAGATATAGGTAGATTTGCCAGCCGCTTCCTCAACCCAAGATGGCAACTTACATCGGTACGTATTCTTTCCTCTCAAATTTCATACACCTCCAAGCCCCTGTGTGCGTGTCTTTCGAATGCGCAAAAGGCGTCCATAGACTTCTAATCCCCGGGGCTACTCTAAACTTTATACACGCTCCTAACGACCCACATCTCTATCGCATTACCCCCAACGCAGATCTTCCGGTCCCAGCATGCAAATCTCACACCACAATCCACAAAACATGACACCACTAATCAGTCCACTCCACACCTACAGATCCCCTCGACCACATCCTAGCCGGCAACCTCGCCTACCAAAAACGCACTACGGCGCGCGACCCCAACGCCTTTGCCCTCCTCGCCCAAGGCCAGGCACCAGAGATCCTATGGATCGGCTGTGCAGATAGTCGCATCCCCGAAACAACAGTATGTCACTGCAAACCAGGCGAGATATTCGTCCACCGCAACATCGCAAATACAGTGCATGCGGGTGATCTGAATGCAGCGAGTGTAGTCGAATACGCAATAGTGCATTTAAAAGTCAAGAAAGTCGTCGTGTGCGGCCATACGAAATGCGGAGGTGCGAATGCAGCGCTGAGCGATGTGGATTTGGGGACGACGCTGAATACCTGGCTACACCCCGTTCGAGAGTGAGTGTTGCCCCATTCTGTAGGATCAGGGTGCTTGGATGCTGACTACGAGGACGCACGTAGACTCCGTCGTAGGAACAGAGCTGAGTTGGAGAAGTTGCCGGATGACGATGCGCGCTCAGCTCGCGTTGCGGAGCTGAATGTTCAGCAGTCTATTGACGTGTTGAAGCTACATCCTGCTGTTCAGAGAGCTATTGCTGAACGAGGGTTGTCGCTTCATGGCCTTATCTATGATATTGGGGCTGGACAGTTGAAGATCTTGGACGAAGCGGGTGGTAGGAAGGCGAACGGGCTTTGGTGTCCAACCTGAGATCTTGGGGAAAGGCGTGTAGAGGTCGGCTTTACAAGAAGTTTAGGTGTTAGATTTACTGCGTTTCGGCGTCGTGGGCGTATTGTGCGATGCTGCGAGTTATGAACGGCTTTGATATAATGTTTTTTCTTAAGTTAGGGTAGCATTGTACACAATTCATTTTCGATTTATTCAACAAAAAAGGCAGCAGTTTTCATGGAACCAAAGTCTGCAATGGCAATCTAGACAAGCATACGTTGAGATGAATATGTACACTGCTTCGGGATCTGCTTCGGGATATCAAATTGCAATAGCACTATTGGTATGCTCAGAAACCCTCCTTGTCCTCAAAGTATTTTCGAGTTTCATACACTGACATAAAAGGAATGACGAACACGGGGTGCACCGCCCTCACAGCATCAGCCTCGTCCCAAACAACATCATCGCCATCGTAACGTCCCTCTGTCTTCCAGTGGAAAGGCGCACCATAGTTGCCGGTACCCAATGTCTTGTTTACGTTCTCATCGTAGACGTACTTGTGCTGCGCTGCACTTAGTCCGGCCAAATTGTAGCATGTGTGGTATGCGTCAGGGCCCTTTCCAGGCTTATCTCTTAAGCCGCCCTTCTTCTCTTGGCATGCGGCTAGGATGTAACGCCCAAGTGCTCCCCGGTTCCAGAGTCCTGCTGTGGTTGCCGCTTCGACAATGGACCAGCAGCCTCCCACCCAATGAGAATAACAGCCGTCAACGAGCTTGTTTGTGCGGCCGTTGTAGCCACCTTCTGGTGTGCACTGCCGAGATGACAGCCAGTATGTCAGAAGATTGACATCCAGGTACTTGTGCAATGTCTCTTTTGGTGGTCCGAGTACAGCAAGACAGCCCAAGCCGCAGAATGCGTAAGCGCCATGAGCTTCGTTCCCGGGAGTCGCTGAGATACCGCCATCCCAGGATTGGCATTTCGAGATCCATTCACCAAGACCATCTGTGAAGCTGGTAAAGCCTTGTTGCCGTACTGGTGCATCAGGCGGAAGTTCGAGAGGGAGGTTGGTAAGAGACAGTACGATCATGGCGCAGAAGGCACCGCGGATGTCTTCCTCGCCGCCATCGCACATGGTAAAGCCTCCGTCTGCTTGCTTCATGCGGCCCAGAAAATGCCATAGGGTTTTGCGGTTGATCGTCTCATATGCTCTGGCTCCACCGACCGTGGCAAGTGACAGTGTTGCAGCATATGTGCAAGCAAGATGAGCATACTGACCGTAGCCACCTCCGAATCCTCCGTCTGGATGTTGAGCCAGAGAGAACGTATGTGGTATTCTATGTGACGTTAGAAAATAGGGAGCTAAGCTCGTACATTGTGCGTAACTGTAGAGAGAAAGCTTTGTGTGGACTGGGCATGACCTACGTTTTGTCGTAGCTAGTAATATCAGAGCCTAATGCAGTTAAGCCTTGCAGGGACCAGTATAAGATCCACGGCCGTGCAGCGTCCAATCCAGCAGCGCGTGCCGGATAGTCTCCAAGCTGCTCTCTGAGGAAGTAATCGTGCTTTCCTCGCTGTAAGTTTGGTATGCCCATGGCATTAAGAGAAAAGTCGTTCGGGTTGCCCTCCAAATAGGGTAAGATGACTTTGGCCGTTTCATCATCTGTTTCCGAGGTTTCCGTCACAAATAAGTCTTTAATCGGTACGCGGACACTTTCCAGGTAAGCGATGTTTGCTTGCTCCTCCATAGTAGCGGTTCCCATGTCTTCGTAGTCGCTGCCAAGCTCTTCGTCGGAAAGCTCTTCAATTCGTTCTGATCCGGGAATAATTTCTTCCAAACGGGAGGAAGGAGCTTGAGCAGAGGAACGTAGTGGGATAGCCATCTTCTTTACATGCACGTTGTGGCGTCTGGATTTGGATGGTACGCGACTGGGCATCTGTGAGTGGCTGGCGGGGACAATAGCTTTCTTGCAAGGGTTGCTTAGTATTGTTCAAGTACATATGCAGCCGCCAATTACGAAGAGGATATCAAGATCCGTTTTCGCATAGCATGACCATCATTCAGGTGCCGGACTGCCCTTTGCGCTTGTTGCAAATGATACAGTGAAGGGAAAGAGTGGAGCATGTGGGGAGCGATCAGATTGAGTGCTAGCTGGCTTGGCAATCGCTGCTAATCGATAGCAAACCGTCTCAAACTTTACAGACACACGATACTCAGTCTGACGAACGCACACCAGCCATGCCAGCAAGCTCCTCGCCGACCGTCTCGCCCGAGAGCTTCAGCGGCTTTGATTCCTGTAAAACAAACAACATGCGCGCCCAGTCGGTCTTGCTGTGGTTGATCCACTGATGCATAGTCCCGCGCTGAATCGCAACGTCTCCCCGCTTCAGCAATCGCTTCTCCCCGCTATCGAGCAGGCATTCGACCTCGCCCTCGAGTACACATCCGTAGTCCAAGCTCACAGTTCGGTGCATTGTACAGGCTGTGTCTGGGGGGACATCGACATGACGAAGGACTGTGCCACCGGACACGACGAGTCCCGGGGCGTCCTTGAGATAAATGGCGTATACGTCGAGATCATGGTCGTCATTCAAGTCGACGGGGAAACCTTTGGTGGTGAAGCTGAGAGCGAACGCGATGCCGTCGTCGTTGGGCTTCATCTTACTCTCCTCATTGAAAGCTTTGCTGAAGACTGCTTCGCCCTTGTCGTTGTGGGTGGTGATATAACGGTGGATCTTGGGAAGAGCGCCAATGTGTGCCATTTTGCGGATGCTTGGAAGTCTCGTGAAGTCTATGTGGTGATTGAGTGATGTTGAGAATGAAAACTGGGCAATCACAAAACTTGGCTCACGCTTTTTATCTCAATCAATATGGAATCGACAGGCGGTTGATGATACAGAGGGGTGACAAAAAGAAAAACGAATCGAAAAAGTTATAGTATTTAATTGCCAAGAACTAATTAACGTGATGAACTAGTCTAAAAAAAGTTAGTAATTTGAAAAGCCGAGAACTTCCTTTCGAAGTTAGGGTACTTAGTAAGCAACTTAGTTAGCACTAGTACGCACGCTGATTACCTTAAAAATTGAGTTAGAAAAATATAAAAATAGAACTAACTGTTTCTTATTAGTAAGCTTATTATAATGTCTCAAGATAAATTAAGTTTAATAAGCTTATAAAAAAAGTATATAAGCTAATTTTAATCTAAAGCATCTTACTTACTTAAGGTTTAATAAGCAATATAAGAGAAGAGATTGCTAAGGTAAGCATTTAGCTTAAAATAGATTACTAATCTTTTTTTGTATCATTCCCTTTTTGTATCACTAATAGTTTTTTTAAAATTATCTTTACAATATCTTCTTATCTTTCAAAGTTAGAAAAAAACGTTTATATTTTACTTATACAAAATTAATCACTCTTCTTTATTAGTACTAAACTAGAAAAGCCTCTAAGTAGTATTTATAAGAATATTTAACAAATTAGAAAGAAAAACAATAATCTTGTATCTACTTTTAAGCCTACTATAGACTACTCTACAAGGATTATAAAAAGAGTATAAAGAGCTACTAATGCAGACTTAACAAGAAGTTCGAAAAAATAAATAAGTGTATATAGGCCGGTAAATGGGTGTAGGTTAGGTTGTGGTTGGGTCAGATCCGCACGGACTAGAACACTAAAATCTTAACTTTTACTTCTAGATAACTTGCTTAAAACTAGGTATATTCTAATACAACTTTGATAGAAGACGCATTAGTATTAAAAGATATTTACGTTAAATTTTTAAGAAATTTTATGTACTATAGCCGTAGATATTAAGCTTAAAAAGCTTTAATACTATATAACTAAGTTGAATGTGAACAAAATCTTATAAAGATTTAATTTATCTTACTTCTAGTACTAATGCATCTTCTATCAAAGTTGTATTAGAATATACTTAGTGTTGAGCAAGTTATCTAGAAGTAAAAGTTAAGATTTTAGTGTTCTAGTCCGTGCGGATCTGACCTAACCACAACCCAACCTATACCTATTTACTAGCCTAAGTGTATGTTAGACAAATATTTTATAGTCTTTCTACTAGAAGCTTTTAACGCTTACTAAGAGAAGAGAATTACTTTATTAATACTTCTAAGAGAAAATAGCATCTAATTAAGAAAAAAGCTTAAAACTATCTAGTTCAAACTAAAAAAGGGCTCTCTAATATTAAAAATATATATTTCAATAAAGTTATATTTTCTGATAGATTAGCTATTAAGTATAAACACTACTCTAGAATAAAATATTGCTAAAAACGTTAAAAGAAAAGACTTAGAAAAGATTATGTTTCTATAACTAAATAGAAGTGAGTTTAAAATATTTTCAATAATATCAAAAATATTATACTATACTTATTATATATTTTATATTATAAATCATTTTATAAAAAGGATACTAATTAATTTATAGGCTAAGATATTTCTATATAAGTTTAGAAAGTAACTTAAATAAACAGAACATTAATATTAGTAGTTATTAAGACGCCTAAAGCTACTATATCTCTTAGAGATACTAAATATATAAGTAAAACACTAATACCTGTAGTTTAAATTACTATTAACAAAGATGGATGAACTTTACAGTTTTCTTGTTATTCTAGGTCTTATAACCTTCATACGTAATTAATATATTTGATTTTTCTTTATCTTATTAGAGGCCGTACTCTCTATTATATAGAGTAGAAGTATTTGCAGAATAATGCTAAGATTTATAAAACTCTGGAGGTTTTGTTTTGGATTTCAAGAAATTAGGTAGTTTTTTTTAAGTATTCTTCTTATAGTCTAGATTTAAATCTTATTCAAAACGTTTGGGCTTTGTTAAGAAACGCTTTAACTAAAAGACCTACTTCCTTATTAGGCGTAGGTAGTAACTAAAAAAGAAAAGTAAAGTTTATAGAGGCTATATTTATAAAGTAGAATCTAATACTGCAACAAGCAATAGATGATTGTATTTTACCTTTATCTAGGCGTTATAAAGACGTTAAAAAGGCTATAGGCTAGTATACTAAGTATTAGTAGTTAATATTAGCTTTATTATTTTAAAAAACTTACAAAATTGATTTACTTTATGTTGCGGATTTACTCTTCAAGGCTAATAACCTATTAGAGATTAAGGAGGAGGTGCGGAAGTAGAACGATAAAGATAAGAGAATAATAGAAGAGACTAGGGGAAGAGAGTAATTTGAGGCTTATTATTGTATTATACAACTGCTTAACTGAATATTGTAGTTCTCTTGATTGGACTCTCTCTTTAACTCTCTTGGTTTCTAACTACAAGCTGAACTATAGTCTATATATACCGGTTACTTGTATTCTAGAAAGATCTATATTTACGCAATAGCTTGCGTAGTAGATGATGCAATATCTCGCAATCTTATGTAATCTCACGTAATAGACTTGATAACAATAATAAGTTGTACTAGTAGCGTAATAGCTTCTAGTAATCAATTGATCGTAGGTTGATTGTAGATTCCAGGTGTGATTTTAAGCACCTGAATTCTGTGGAGAAACAGCTGAGTAGCTTAATCTCCAACACTTTATAACTCTTGATTTTAGCTTTAGCCTTTTAAGACAATCTTTTAATGTGACCACACATTTTGTAGACATCTTTTTAGTAAAAAAAAGATTTATTGCTAACAACAGATATCTAGGCTCACGCCCTTTTGTTTAGCATTGCTAGCACGCAATTAGTGTGTCGTATATTTAAATAGAAATAAATAAAAGCAAAACAAAGACGTAAATTGCCTTTTAACTTAATGCGTTCTATTTTGCTTGTTGTTGTTGCTTTACTGCTAGGCGCTTTTAGATAAAGTAAAGTAGCAATACTATTATTGCGTTACTTGCTAACTTATAAGCGCAATAATACAAAACCTACTTTCTTTTTTACTTTTTTCCTTTCTATTACTAATTTAACGTTTTATAATTGCTATTTCAGCTAAGTTCTAGTCTTTATACTTAGCCCTTGCATAGTAAATACTAAAAAAAGAATACTAAAGTAATAGATTTTAAGTACTACGCTAGTATAAGTAAATACTTTAAAGATTATGTATTTCTTTTACAACTAGCTAAATTAGGGCTTAATAATCTTTTTATGTATAAAAATATTATAGTTAAAGGACTTATTTAAGAGTTTTATAAACTTAGAAGTCTAGCTAAGTAGTTAAGTTTTAAGATACTTAATAAATTTAAGTGTCTATATAAGTAGTTTAAGTTAAACTAGATTAGGGGCTAAGTAGATAGTAGCAAAGAATGCTTTTTTTTAGAAAAGACTTAGAATAAGGAGATACTTGCTAACGTGTTTCCCAAGCGAGTGGCCAACCCAAGCGAGTGGCCAACGCTAAACTAGCGCACTACCTGCGCACAACTATCGCGTAATGTCTTAACTACAACAACGCTAAAAGACAAATATTAAAGCAGATATACAGCTTACTATCTCTAATATTAATACGCAACGCGTTTAAAGCATAAATTAAGCTGTAGATGTATATAATATACCTTAAAGAACTTTTAATAGACAATGCGCTAGAACGCGTATACAACGCAACTGTAAAGTAAACTTAAAGCACTTAATAAAACTAGAAGAAAAAGCTATAGTTTAAAAAGTTATTAAGTAGTCTAAATAAGGTCTTACGCCTTTAAAAGCTTATATATAAAAAATAGTAGATAAACTTCTTAAAGCGCGGTAAAGTAACCTTATTAGCAAAAACTAAGTTAATAACTTTATTAAGTAGACTTTTAAGCTTTAGAAGCGCTAAAGCTATTTATTTAACTATTAGCAAGCTGCCTATAAAAATCTTGTAGCTATTTTATACTAGCTTAACTTAATATATAAGATAAAGTAGGATTAGTAGAGGGCAGCTGCTTTTCACTTTTTTGGAAAACCCATTTTGACTACAACAACAACCACCACCTTTGATACCTTAAAAAAATAAATAAGATAAAGTAGGAGTATAAAATTGTAAATAATAATATTTATAATTTTAATAAAACTAGTTTTACTATAAGTAAAATTTTAGTATAAATAGTTATTACTAGTTTAAAAGTAGCTAGAAGAAGAAAAAACTATCTAGCTAAGTAACTATAAGTAAGTTACTATTATCTAAGGTGTTAGCACTATAAGTTACTTACTTTTACTTTTTATTATTTTTATAAGTAGCGTGCTTATTAATATCTAGTTTAAAAACTTACTACGCAATTAAATTTTTAAAGTAAGCCTTAATAGCTAAATAAATAATTAGCTTACTTTTATTTAGTTAAAGTACTTTAATAAGTAAATAAAGTTACGCGCTATAAAAGCTATAGCTTGCTAAAATTTTAGAATTTTTGTAAAAAAAAAAATTATTTTTTGCTATATACTTTTACATTTATTATACTTACTATAACTTCTAAATATTAGTTGCTTTGCGCTAGTAAAGCGTAAGTATAGTAACTAAATTTTAGCTTTAGTATACAACTGCATATATTTTGTTAACAAAAAAACTTTTTTTTTAGTATTTTAGCTAGCTTTTAAATAGTCTTTAATAGTAAAAAATATTAAAGTAAGCTTTAAAAGTACTAGGCTAGTTCTATATAACTTAAAAGCTATTTTATTAAAACTTAATATAAAGTTGTAGACTCTAGAACTATTACTACTAAAGTAAAGCGTATAAGAGGCGTAGACACTACGTAATACGCGTAAGATTAAGGCACAGTTTATACTTATTTAATAAAAAATTAAAAACTGTTATAAGTTCTTAATAAGCTTATTAGATAAATTTTTTTTAGCTAAGTAAAGGCGCGTAGTAAATTATATATAATATAGTATTGCTACAAAAAAATAAGCGCGTATATAAAACGCAATTAATAAGCTTACAAAGCATTAGTTAAAAAAAATAAAAGTATATTAAAATAAAGAAGACTTTAATAGTAGGAGAAGTACAAAAATTAATTACTAAAAAGGAGGGTAGAAATTATAATACTAGTAAGAGGCCTGCGCGCAAAGTGCGCGGCGTAGTGCACTACAAACGTTGTAGTAAAAAAAGACATAATTCCTACATGTGTAAAGTAGAAATAAAGAATACTAAAGATAGTAACAAGTCTAAAGAATAAATTAGCCTACTACAACTTTTAATTAATAGTGTTGCTCGTATACAATAGCTATGCGCAGGTAGTGCGCTAGTTTAGCGTTAGCTACTCGCTTGGGTTAGCCACTCGCTTAGGAAACACGTTATATGCAGTGCTGTTTAAAAGGTAAGAAGTAGTAAATAAAATACAGCAGCTTTATAAAGTATTACAGGCTATTACTACAGTACATACATGTTCTTTCTTTTCTCTATTATATTATATTGTAATTTTATTATAATTCTACTATAATCCTGTTGTTAGCTATAGGCTAGCAATTGCCGTTAGACACGTTTTAACTAGTGTTGTTTTTTAATACCTTCGCAAGTTTTTTAATCCTAATTATTGCTTAGTAGTCTAAGCTTTCCTCCTAAAACTTATCTACCTACTATTTAAATATCATTAACTATACACAATTTTTTTTTGGACTTTTGCGATGAATTAATAGAGGGTAGCTGCTTTTTACTTTTTTAGAACCTTGTTTTGACTACGACAACAACCACCACCTTTAACACCTTAAAAAATAAATAACTCTTAATTTAATAAAACAAAAACTTCTAAACTAATAGAAGTAAGAGCTTTAAACTAGTATGTTAATATTAAAAGCTTATAGCTATTTTAATACTGTTAATAAAATGCTGTTATGAATTACAACTACTACTTTTTGATTACTTAGTTTCACTGCAATAAACTGCCGGAAAGATAATATTTAAGCTGCTTACTAAGTAGCCTAACTTCAAAAGGAAGGTCTCGGCTTTTTAATTCACTAACCTTTTTTATACTAGCTCATCACGTTAATTAGTTATTAGTAATTGAAAGCTATAACTTTCTCGATTTGTTTTTCTTTTTGTCACCCCTCCGTATATTGGCATGCCCCACGAGGAGTCTTACAAATCCTGCTTCATTCTCAGTCTGCGCGTTACACAAAGTACGGGAGATGCGCGTGGAGCCGAAGGACGGCTGTGGGCTCACAGATCCACTTTCCCGCACTCCCTGATTCACGACCCTGAGTGAGCGTCATTGCATTCACAATAGCCTAAGATGTAGAGTTTTGTCTTGCTGGGGTTCAGGGTTCGATATGTAGAAGGCGTGGCTGTATTGCCGCCACATCGTATGTACGCAACAACCATCGGCACCTGCGAAGTCAGCAGGCACACGGCAATAGCAAACCCGAGCAGTTATTGGGCAATTGGCTGAATGGAGTTGGCAATGTATGCACACAGCTCTTGCTATTTCTCTGATTCTGCGTCCGCTAGAGATATCACCCCGCGATTAACAAGTACGTCGCAGGGCTGTTCCGTGGTATAAGACTACAAACTGTGCAACTACTCAGTTTCCACGGCTGTGTCTAATCCTCGACTTGATTCTGACACCGTGTAAAGGTTTGCAGTGACCAAAATAATATGTAACCCAAGAAACATCCGCTCAGCAACGCCAAATGTGATACCGCGCAATATGTCCAGAGATACGCCACACAAGCATGCATATGACGAATTTAACCTTCTATTGAAAGGACTTGTACTTGTAGTGACACGGACGACTTGTTTGACCGTTTGGCTGTATGTTAGGACGGTATCACACAACTTCCTGGACTGCAAGGTAACTCCGCAACGACGACCTGGTCGGACAAGTTTTATTAGATTACACAAATAACGATGTTGCAATTGCTGACAGGCCGCGATGCATTGATGGGTGAGTCAAATTCTGGTTGCCGTCGTTCGGAAGGAAAGAGCACTCCAGCCTACCGCGACTTCCTTCACGTCACAACCCGAGCAAACCACTGTCGTCATCACCACTCGCAGAGTTTGACTTCACAACTTCTTCTCGTACTCCGCACTGATTTCTACCAGAACTGCCACTCACTCCACCTTCTTCTGCTGTTGGATGGCGCTACCTGCATGGTCGCACTTCAGCACTACTTCTAGTGCTACACGCATGGGACGAGCAAGCATGCATTCCACAGCGTGTCCAGATGCCTCGCCCAACTCCCCAGCTGTCAAAGCTAGAAAAGTGCTCCAAGGACCAGCCAGTTGCATTTGACGTGCATATGCGGGGATAGCACCCAGTGCGTCCTTTCTTCCTCCTCGTGCTCTTCACGAGTGACAAGTCAAACCCAGTCAATAGAAGAACGACGTTGCTCGCATCATGCTAGACCCAACATGCGGCCGCCTCTCGCCTACAGTGCAGTTGCGACCATGTACGGCAAAGGAAAATGTCAGCGACGCCGTACGGTAATACAACGCTATCCCCCTCCCCATGACTTCGAATGACGGTGGCTTGCGTAGCTACTGGTCTCTCACTGAACGAATCCGACAGTACAGGACTTTGCGGTGTGCATCAAAATTTGGCAGCGTCAAGACGTGAAGAAGTGTTCAACCAAGGCATGCCTCAAACCAACGCAAAACGAAACAGATGGCAGAGACAGTCACAAGCACCGTAAACGGATCTCGGCATGCCACAGCAAGAGTGACACCAATGTAATACGCCCACCAGGGGCGTCATCCTGTCAAGTTGTCGCTGCTCAACCGGCGAATTGCGGGCGAAGCATGACAGATAGCACAATACCTGAAACGGCTGCCATGGACGAGAATCCTGATGCAAGGCAGGGCCACTCAGTAGCACGATCAGAAGCCATGTCACGCAGAACGCGCTGCTCAACATGACAGGGTAGCTGTGACGGCTTGCCAGCGCAAGCAACCGCCAGAGAATGGGTTCAGCGCGTGGATGCAGGTCTGGCGCTCATGCGACGGATGTCCGAGGGCTCAGGAATAGGTGATGACGGCAGGACGATTTGCGCGGCGTCCTCGGACATGTCGGTGAGTCTGGACGTCGACGGCGTTGTGCCGTTGTAGAGTCGCAGACCGGGTCATGCCAGTGAGGCAAATACGACACCCCAGGTCGATGGTAGCATGCGCAACTTTGTCAACCATTTGTCGCAGTCTATGTTCTTAGATCCACCGACGGGCGCCAGTAGCGCAGGCCGGGTCGCCTGGCTGCATGTTGAACAACTCGTTCGAGGTGAGGGTCGACGATCAAGCACGGCCGTGAGGGGTGTGGTATAGCACTCAAGCGCCGAGTATATGCTGTATTTGCTTATTGCGGCATCCCCCAACGCTCCCCTCCACACCCTGATCCCACAAGACCCCGAGTCTAACGCCTATCGGCGTTATCGCAAGAGGGGTCGTCTCTCTCGATAGGCGACACACTTGCCTGCATCGTCGTCTCACTGGCTGCTGCAGGGTGAGGCGTCAGCTTGAGTGAGTTAGCCAAGCGACAGACAGCCAGACCGAGAGGCGGAGCTGGCCAACTGGTCTAACCGGGAGGCAGCGCAAAGGTGGAGCGCCTCGGCGGGCGAACACAATTCAGTTCTCTCGTCGCTCAACGATCTGCTCACTAGAGGCGCCTCTCCACAATAGTTGAGCACCCTCTGGCTACCCGCACACCACCGACAGCACCCGTCTAGGAGCCCTCGTGCACGTCGACGCCGGTCAGGGTTTTCTTTGACCTCGATTGCGAATCGCGCGGTCCGCTGCAGCGCTTCTGGCGCTATCCTAACCAAGTGTAGGACTAGATGAGCCATTGGTGTGTGGGGCTGGGACTCGCATACAAAAAGCGGTGTACGTGTCTTGGCATCATCCGCCTACACTCTGGTCGGCCCATCGCCCGCCCGCTTACCTTCACCGCTTACTATCAGCTCAGAGAGGCTGAGAACACTCGAACCCATTTTCACTCTCCGCGCAAACATGGAGAACCAACACATCGACTTTGACGGGGCCATCTACGGCGTAGACGGTGCCTTTGATCCATCCTTCGACCCGAACCGACAAACCTACAACTTCTCACAGACGTGGCCGCTGCCAATCTCACCGGGAACCATGACACAGCAACAACAACAACAACAGCAACAACAACATCACGATGGCAGCCAGCAGCACCAGCAGCAGCAACATCAGCAACCGCACCAGCAGCGACGCATCAACAACGCTGCCGCGTCTGCCGCGCACAACTCACACCAGAGCACCACGAGCATTGCTCCTCTCCACATGGGCCTCGGCTTTCCCGCGGGAATGCAACCAATGAACCCCATGCTGGCAACTTGGATGAACGTCAATACGGATGGGTTTGGGCAGGACAGCTACGGGCAGGGCTCAATGGGAATGGGCACGGGATTTAGCACATATGGAGGGCCACTGGAGAACTCGCCTGTCGAGTTCGGGATTAACTCGCACATGATGAACTCCATGTCTATGGCACCCATGAACTTCATGACTACCACCAGCATAGACGGGTTGCCTACCCTGACTACTGCGCCCTTCCAGATGACAGACTTCCAGCACGAGTTCACGCATCTTGCGAGCGCGCCCGGCGAGTACACCGCCCACTCAAACGCGCCCACCGCCAGCGTTGGCACTGGCTCACCCGGTGAGAACTGGATGGAAATCCGTTCGCTCTCCAGTAGCGACAATGGCTGGGTCGACGTCGGCCTCGGCCACGGTCACCGCAATTCTTACGACTACTCAGATAGCTCTGCCATTATTTTCAACCCAGCCCAGTCACTCCACATCCGCACTGGTTCTGACTCGTCAAATTCGAACCACTCAGACGTGCCACGGTCAGCCCATTCCTTCAGCAGCTTCGAGGAAATACAGTTCCCCATGCACTCCCCTCAATCGGAGACCGACAACCACCTCGAGCTTATGCACTCGCATGCCCACTCCGACAACTGCAACCACACGCACGGCCTCGCAATGAGCGACCACGACTTTGCCAACTACATCTCCCCCACACAGTCCGTCAGCCCTCCCATGGCGCGAGTAGAGCCCATCGTTATAAAACAATCATCGTCAAATACGGCGTCGCCAACTTCCTCTGCCGTCAGCTCGCCGCCAGCTCGCCGCAGGAAGTCACCTGCAACAGCGACAGGATCGAAGCCTACCAAGACCATCGTCAAGAAGACACCCGCTCACACCACTAAGAAGGACGCCACGGGCGAGAAGCGCGTCGGCAGAAGACGGGGACCTCTTCGGCCCGACCAGCGACAGCAGGCTCACGAGATCCGCAAGCTTCGCGCATGCCTGAGGTGTAAATTTCTCAAGAAGACTTGTGACAAGGGCGACCCGTGCGCCGGTTGCCAGCCGTCCCACGCGCGTCTCTGGCAGGTCCCATGCACGCGCATTGACATCAAGGACATTGCGTACTTCATGAAAGACTGGAAAGCCGACTACGAGCGTCACGTCAGCCTTGGCTTCTCCATCGGCAACATCAAGGGTTTCTCAACAGCGGAGCGTCTGATCTACGTTACCCACGGCTATGGCCACTACCTACCCATCATGGCCCGCGATGTCTACGTCCGTGACGAGAAGTGCTTCGGTGTCGACTGGCACGAGACCCTCAACGGCCTCCATTTCGAGATCAACACAGCCAAGCTGTCCGCCGGCATGGAGGGCATCCCACGCGCTATGCTCTCTGACTACCTTGACCGCCACATTGACGGCGGTTTCGAGCAGTTTGTTGATGAGTACTTCGAGGGAACCTACTTCGTCACCGAGTTGTTGAAGACTGCCTACCGCTTCTACTGCCGTGAGAAGCTTCCCGTCATCCGCAAGGCGCTCAAGCTCGTCCTTGCCTACAACCTGACTCTTCACGTCACCATGATCGAAGGTCTTGGCGACGAGGATAACACGCCTGGTAAGGTCGAGGACCAACAGTCGAAATTCTCTGGCAAGACCATCGCGCCCGTTATGATAAACTTCCAGGTCAAGTGTGCTCTTGCCGACATGTGGCGTGAGCTGCAAAAGGATGTCCTTGAGGAGCTGTCCTCCCTATACCAGTCGGTCTACAGTGGCGACAAGCTGAAAAACTGGCCCACTATCTTCATGCTCGCTGCCATTCTCCTTGCCGTCTGGGAGCTCATCCAGTTCGACTGCAACTACCGCGTTCCTGACCTCGGTGCCGTCAACAAGTTCTGCGGCGACATGGAGGGTACACCTGTTGGTGTCATTGTTGGCCTCTTCTCGGCCATCTCCCAGAAGCTTCCTTCCTTCACCGAGTGGGACTCAAGAAAACACCACCACCTCCTCAACTCAAACCCGGCGGTCTGCGATGCCATGACCGAGGTCCGCGCGCACGTTACTAAATATGGTAAGTCCAGTACATCCATTACTCGCAGTCTTAACATATTAATATGAATGCTAGAAACGTACCTGCGTTCAAGAAGTGACTGCAAGTTCGACCGTACCGACTTCGACTCTTTGTCAAACAAGTTCCTCTCGAAGCTTGTCATCAGGGCTAATTAAAAGCCCTGCCACCATTACTTAATCACCAGGCTGCATATCCTCTTCACGACCTATCCTTTACGCGCGACTCATCCACCGACAACCATTCCAGCAGCTTGCTTTCACGGCACAAACCATATACATAGAACGACCCACGACTCATGTGTCCGATGTTTGCACAATAACGGCTGACGACCCCCCAACTAAACGATGAACGATCTTGCTGCATTTTCTTGCGATTCCCCGGTATCCTATGGATGCCATGTTTCCAGCGATCCCGATATGATCAGCGATACAAACAGCCTCCGGCTTCCATAGCCCGCGAATACATCACACTCATTACCCGGCGACACCGGACCAATTTTTTTCCACAAAATGAACCCATACGACCTTTATTGACATTCTGGACGGAGACGGCTGACGTATGATCTACGACAACGATCATGACTATTGATTTTACATGAGCAAGCGGGCAGAATCGCGGACTGAGAGTCCTGTGTGTTCTTGGCATTGTTTTTTGTTTACTTTATTTCCTTTTTCGAAATTGTTGGAGGGGTCCCTGGTATGGTGTCGCATTTCAACACTCATGTATTGTTGACGTTCAACCCATGTTACAACCTCTTCCAAGCAGCAAATAACCTCTTTTTCATCTTATGTGTTACTGGCATAGCGAGCGAACAGGCTTTCTTTCTTTCCTTGATTCGAGGCTTCGAACATACTCCTCCAGCTTTTGCACAATGTCGGTGTGCTCTAGCTGTGAGTGAGGCGGATTTCTTTATTTACTGAAAACAGAGTATGTATCTATCATTGTCATCGATTTTGCATGGGAAAGCAAAATTACAACTAGGAACTATCAGTTATTACAACCATCACAGACTATCTTGACTCCCGTGACTTGGGTGTTTGACGTTGAAGTTCTTCGACCATGCCGGATAGTGTATGAGACAGCCACAGCCTCGTTTCCAGCCTTGCACAGCGTGACAAAATTCCCTACCCAACCTCATCTCCGTGCCTGCATCTACCAACCCCTCGCCCCCCTCCAACCCCAAAAACAGCAACAAAACGACAATGAACAGCACCTCATGTTTCAGCCATCATGCAAGACATAACGGTAGAACCCCAGCCAGAAAGCAAAAACGGCAACCTCACCGCTCTTCCCGCCCCTCGCTTCCGATCCCACCCGCGCTCCTCAAACTTGCAGTCGTCACAATTCAGAACAGGTTTGTTTATTTCTCTGCCCTCCCCTAACCCAACGAGTATGGGAGCGGAAAGGCCGCACGATCTACCCGGCTTGTGGCAATCGCGATCACGCTGGATAGCTAGCCGATCCGATCCGTCAGCGGTGGGTCACGTTTGGTTGCCCTAGGCGAGGTCATTGCAGACAGGATACGGCCTGTATACATGGTGCATGTGATGTCCACCGTCCAGTTGGGGGGGGGGGGGGGGGGGGGGGGGGGGGGGGGGGGGGGTTTAAACTAGCAAATGCGCGGAGTTTTTTAAAATAGCGTGTTGTAGGTATGCGATATCTTCACCGGAAAGGAAACAAAGGCCATCTCGGTCATATCTCTTCCCGGGGGATTACTCAGTCCTTGGGGAAACGGTATACTTGCACAAAGAGGAAATCTAGTTAACGTCTCAACGTTTTCAGTCACGGGATTTAGGTACACATACACATACACACACATACACACACACACACTACCACGCCTCGCTACCTACGCTCTCTCTAGTTCGTAACATGTGGAATTCTACCCCCTATTTCCTGCAGCCCCTCTTCTAGACCCCACCCTGTGACTCTAGCTAGCTACTGCGAAGCTAGAAGAAGCAGTGGAATGTTGTGGAAGGCAAGAGGCGGCGGCAATCGGATGGAAAAACCGTTGAGGATCCTTGTTGCTTCTGCATGACTGGTTTGTACAACGCATACAGCATGTTGCTTTCTTTTTTTTCCCTCTCCCTCTTCTTCTCTCGCTGGCGTTGAGATGGGGTTTGGACGTGCGCTTGTGGGTGTGTGCGTGCTGTAGGGCTTGTTGGTTAGTGAACTAGTGGCGCGTACATATGCGTGTCTGGGGGGGGGGGGTAAGGTAGGGCGAGTAGGTCAGGTGAAGGTGATGTATGGGATTTGTAATGTCGATGGTGGTGGACATGGAGAAGTGTTGGGAGGGGGGATGTTGGAATTGCTATTGTTTTTGCGTCATCTGTTGAACTGGCGTTTGGTAAGGGCGGTGTGGTGTTTCTGGGGGTGGGAGCATTCGTGTTGCTGTTCTTGAGAAGTGGGACTTTGGAACATGTCAAGTAGGCTTGGGGTAGGTGTTGTTAGGATGATGATGAGATCTTGGAAGAACACAGTCATTTCGTCCTGTAGAAATGCTACTTGTGCTTGTGGTCTTTCGGATTATACTTCTGCATCAAAGTGACACATCCTGTATGATATAGTCTAAAAACCTGCCTAAATTTGGGTGCATACACCTCCTCAAGATACTTTGCATCCTCACCACTAAGTTTGAAATGAAAGTTCTTGACTGTCTCGTCAATTCTCTCCTTGCTGCTCAGCCCAATGATGGGACAGACGCCCTTCTTGATAGTCCAGGCAGTCGCAATGCATGCCATGCTGACATTATGCTTCTTCACAACTTCTTCTACGCGTCCAACAATCTCTTATCGAGGGCGTCTTCACGCTGGTGTACGAGTACGTCGTGAAACTTGTCAGCCTCAGCACGCTTTGAAGACCGGTTATTCTCGATGACATCGTTCAACGCCTTCATCATCTCCTCCCGTGGTGTATCACGATCGAGACTGTAGATCTGCAGTACATCGATGTATGTGCCCAGTCGCTCCACGCTCTTCTCCACTGCGTCGAAGATGTGCTTGCGGCTGAGACCGACTTGGTTGACCATATCGCTAGGGGTGAGCGCACTTGACGTATTCCATCTTCTGGTCGGCCATTTTACAGTTACTTGTGCTCTAGTGGGACGTGTCGTTCGTGATAGGTATCTCGTAGAACGTTGTTTGCAATGCACATCTGTAGGGCGTGATGACGGTTGGTATGTATCAGTGGTTGCTGCGTAGGTGGTGGCGGAGATTGTTTGATAGACCGCTGGAAGTGCGCGGCGTTGTCGGATTGGACTTTTCGAGTTGATAAATGGGTTCGCTGATCTTGTAGCCATTGTAGTTGGAGTTATCGGAGATATTGATCAATGGCGTCAGTTGGAGTGGGGTCGTCGGAAATAAGCCGTGGTAGATGAGCGCCGCGATGGCAACACAAAAACGAGCTTTTTCGTACTTGAGCACCAGCATGGCGGCATTGACTGTGCTTAGTATCAAAGCAGAAGGTAACGGAGACGCGCATCACAACTAGAAAGATGAGTCTCAGAGCCCGTAGGCATGCTTGATTGCATCAATGAGGCTTTAGTAGCCGTCGTGTGAACTATGAATGAAATCTCTCAGCCCGCAGGCCAGATCGTGCCAAAAACGCCATACCCAAGATATCGTCGTTAACCATCAGCGCACCCTACTGTCCGCCACGAAGACGGAGCACCAAGTGGAGAGTAGACTCCTTCTGGATGTTGTAGTCTGAGAGCGTTCGGCCGTCTTCCAGCTGCTTACCAGCGAAGATGAGACGCTGTTGGTCAGGAGGAATACCCTCCTTGTCCTGGATCTTGGACTTGACGTTGTCAATCGTGTCGCTAGACTCGACTTCCAATGTGATGGTCTTTCCAGTCAGGGTCTTGACGAAAATCTGCATACCACCACGGAGACGAAGCACCAAGTGAAGTGTGGACTCCTTCTGGATGTTGTAGTCGGAGAGCGTTCGGCCGTCTTCCAACTGCTTTCCGGCGAAGATGAGACGTTGTTGATCCGGAGGGATACCCTCCTTGTCTTGAATCTTGGACTTGACGTTGTCAATGGTATCGCTTGATTCCACCTCGAGCGTGATAGTCTTGCCAGTCAAGGTCTTGACGAAGATTTGCATACCACCGCGCAGGCGCAGGACGAGATGCAGTGTGGACTCCTTTTGAATGTTGTAGTCGGACAGGGTGCGGCCATCCTCGAGTTGCTTTCCGGCGAAGATGAGGCGTTGCTGATCCGGGGGGATGCCTTCCTTGTCTTGGATCTTGCTCTTGACATTGTCGATGGTATCGGAGGACTCGACCTCGAGGGTAATGGTCTTGCCGGTCACTGGGTGGTATTAGTACGTGTCTTTAGTCAGGTGCGGCGATGTGGCGACTTACGGGTCTTGACGAAGATCTGCATACCTCCACGAAGGCGGAGGACGAGATGCAGGGTCGATTCCTTCTGGATGTTGTAGTCGGACAGGGTGCGGCCATCCTCGAGTTGCTTGCCGGCGAAGATCAAGCGCTGTTGGTCTGGGGGAATGCCCTCCTTGTCCTGAATCTTGCTCTTGACATTGTCGATGGTGTCAGAGGACTCAACCTCAAGAGTGATGGTCTTTCCGGTGACTGTGAAGACGTTAGCAGCCGAAGCGCAGACGGCTTACGGTGGCGGCGACTACGTACGGGTCTTGACGAAGATCTGCATGTCTGCGGGTGTGCCGTGTGTATTCGGTGGTTGTTGAGGTTGTTGCGGTTGGGCAGAGCAGCTGTGTGCGGGCTGTAGGTTGAGTTGGGCGCAGAAGTGGTGTGAGGAAGACGGAAGAGGGAGCAGGCAAGGGCTGGTTTATATGGGAGGCAGGCTGAGGCAGTGACGGGGGAACAAGGGCGAGTAATGATGCGGCGAGAGCCCGTGCGCCAATCAGCTCCTGCGCACGGGAACATTCCGGGAGCTTCCACGGCACAGCGCAGGCAACTGTCGCTCACTTGCATTCGCTGTTTGCTATTTATTACTCAGCTTTTTTTTTCACAGCGAGACTTGATCAGTTGTCTCAGGTCTGTTTCTTTTCCACTGTGCTCCGTCGCCGTTGTGGCGTCTAGGTGTATTCACTCAGCACACCGCCACAGGTTCCCCGCTTGGCCCACTGCCCGTTATCGCCTGGAGCATGGACCGTCCTGCACCGGACATGTGACGTAGACGCCACCCGAGGCGACTGCGCCTCTGCCGTTGTGGTGCTCAAGCCGGACAGAGTTGTGCAAGCAATCGCCACCAGAGAGCAGACGCTGCATCATCACTTGTCGCACCTTTCCTTTATCGCCTTGGAATCGCTTAGAGAATGAATTCGCAACGGCACATGGATTGCGCGACGTAGCCTTGCGCCTCATCCAACGGCTCCATATGGCTGCGCAGATTGACTCGTCTTCGACACTGCATAGACTGTGCTGCCTTTTTTTCTTTCCCCCAGGAATTCCGCATCATCTCGACAGACTTGGGCGGACGGTAAGAAACAAAGACGCTGCTGAGGCAAAGTTCGACAATGAGACGTGTCATGTCACAACCGCGTCGCGGGGTAAGCCTCTGCCTGGACCTCAACGCCATTGCCTTGGCCAACTCACCATCACAACATCCACAGTAACTAGGAATTGTACATGGTATCTTCCCGCCAACACCTCACCAGAAATCGAGTTGAGTAGTTGCGACATCCGAGCCTACTATGGCGACCCCAACCCTTACCAACCCTTCCTTGACCGCTGCGATATGCTCGCTCGAACACAAAGCCTGGGCCGCTCTATCTAGTACCGGCGCTGACCTCGTCCCGCTTCTCTCCAGCAATCCTGTTATCATCTTTCCGGGCGACCTCATCCTTACCTCCGTGTCCTCCCCAACAGTCCTTGACATGCTGCAAGGCTCTGAATTCAAGCCCTGGAAGTCATACAAACTCACCCACGATGAAGTGGTCATATTGGGCAAGGATAGCGCCCTCATCTACTATCGCGTAGAAGCGACAAGGGATAGCGAATCCTTCAGGGCCATCTGCTCGAGCGCATGGGTGCTGGAAGGTCCTACAGATGGCGTGACAGGCGGTTGGAAGATGGCTCACCACCAGCAGACATTGATCTAGATACTAAGTTCGGCTGGAGGCCATATGGTGTGTGGAGTTTGGGAGTATTGGACACATGGACTGCAGGCGGCTAGTTTCTATATAAGCGGAAATTCGAGACCACTTGCAATACGAGTTCACATCCATTGAGGATTCCAATCTGCATGTACATCTGTGCCAGCGTCGCTAGAAAATACTTGGAAACTTGCGATTACATGACATTTGTCTCAGAGCCACGAGATAGTCCTGACTCCTGACCCATAGACCTAAACCCGATACCTTGGTCGTCACACAGCCATCTCCACATAGCGTGGGCGCACCACTAGCGGCCGCTCAGTGACGTATGGATCTTCCGGAGCTCCGTACCAGTACGATACCTTGGAGGGGGCCAGTTGCAAATCAGTACATACACCAGCCACATTCCAAGGTCGTCTTATTCGATGAGCGTTGCTGTCCTCAGGCAGCTCGGCCAATCTTTCCCATCAACACCGTTTCGCGGAATTACATCAACACCATCGTCACATTCCAATACCATGGCAGTCAGCTACGCCGCCGCTGTCAGCACGCCCAGCGGTGGGCTCCGGCAACCTCAGATCCAAGCCCGAGCCTGTTCAGACCCGGATCTACGCGCATCCTTTGAAGCTGTAGAGGCGCAGCAGCAAGAGCAGAACAAGAAACCCCAACGACCCGGCGCAGGAACCCGCGCAAAGACGAGTTTCCGCGGCTGGTCCACCAAGAAGGAAGGAAAAACTAGTCCAAGACAAGCCAACAATGAGCCCTATGTTGTGGAAGAAAATCGGCCTTCAGGACATTATCCTAGGCAGGAGCAGCGACCGAATACGGCGAGTCAGGATGAACAGGTCTACGTTCTTACGCTGAAACTTACCGACTCCTTGGCCAAACCCATGGACGAGATGCGGAATCGCTATTTTCCTAAACATCTGAATCGCACGGGGGCGCATTTGACGCTTTTCCATGCGTTGCCGCATTCGTACATGGAGGCGCTGGAACAGGAGCTTTCGCAGATGGCGACGAGCATGAAGCCGTTTGACGTGTCCACTGGCAAGCCGTTCCGCATGCGCAGGGGTGTCGGCATCAACGTGGACGAAGGGTATCAGACGGTGAAAGACGTGCATGGCGATTTGCAGTCTGCATGGTCTGCGTTCCTTAGCGAGCAGGATGCAGGCAGTTTCCGACCTCACTGGACAGTCATGAATAAAGTCGATGATGAGCAAAAGGTGCATGGGGCTTTTGCCACAATCAGACAGGAGTTGAGCGAGAGAAATCAGGAGGGGAGGGCTGTCGGGTTGGATCTATGGAAGTATGAGCGTGGGAACTGGATTTTCGCCAATGAGTATGTGTTTAGTGATGCTGCTGTCAAGACACCGACAAGGGCAGATATGTCGAGGTCGCCGGGTAATGGAGACTCGCACTTTTCGCCTTGTCCAGGGGACCTGAGTCCTACGCGTGGGCCGGGCAAGAGACCAGGTATGTTCAAGCAGGGGAGTAGCGTAGGTAATGCCTTGAGGTCGATGAGCTTTCGGAAGAGGAGTTGAGCTGTGAGATGCATTGCTCATTTATACCTAGAAGTATCTATTTTGGGAGTTGGGAGGGGGTGGATGTCGCTGGATACTGTATTATGGAAGACTAGCACGAACCGTCGTCGTGATAAACTCATCATGTTAATTTGAGAAGCTTTCGGATGGTAACTCGGCACCCAAGCCTGGCGGATGCGGGGAAACTAGAGTCTGGTGCTCGGTATTCCACACCCATGGTCGTCATGACCCGAGGGGAGTCCCCGTTGGCAGCCGAAAAGTGTCGCTTTGAGAGGTCGTAGAGATTACGTAGTAACGACAGCAAGTCTCTCGGGATATCACAGCTGCAGGCTTGCGAGTAATGTTGAGTAGTTGGTAGAAGGGCCTACTGTTCTATTTTATCTATCGTATCCGACGCTGCGTAAGCGTCGTGGGCGCATGATCGTGGGTCAATCTCGCCACGAGAATACGACGCGCGTCGCATAGCCACTGACCTGCAGCAAAAAACATCGTGAGGGGACTGTGAGGGGACAACTGGGAGTATCATGGATGTGGACTGTTTCGAAACGTCGACGATGATCATGCGCACCAACAGCGACGGTGACAAGTAGATTGTCAAAAGCTTGGTGAGTGTCCCCAGAGAATCGGTGGTCAGCCACAGCTAGCCATATCCCGTTGGTGCTAGGGCGCGGATAGCTTCCGACATGGGGACCGAGGCGTGATCAAAAGATTCTGAACCCCCCAACGCCTCCTATTTCGCGGCATTATAGGCACGTGAAGCCTCAGAAAATCGAGGCAGAGCGGTGACCAGAGTCACGGATAGAATGACCAGAATCGACAAGGTCTGGTACTTGCAAGTGCACCCTCGTGATGAGGTTGCGATGCTAGGCCGGAAGCACAGCAGCACGATGCTAGAATTAGAAGCGGATAGGCTGAGCGATCAGGGACGGCGCATCTGGCCACAGTTGCCTGCAAGGGCTGAAGACGTTCGGGGGATAGTTTAACGAGGGTAGCGGCCGAGGGGTTGCGCATGTGGTGGGTGAAGAAAGGGGAATTCAGGGAGCTAGAACCCAGGGAGCATTAGCTCCACTAATTGTGGACGCAAAGTACGCATATAACCTACAGCTGGCCTCATCGCCGAGCTCCTTTGACTTTGACCTGCGCAATTCACCCTACGCTATCGTCGGTGTTCTTTTTTCTACACTACGCCTATAACTATCCGCTCGCTTGTACCGTGTTGACGACTCAATTGCTGTCTTCATCCTTCCAACGACAAATTCCCGAGTACCCTTTTCTTCACACAACACCGCCAGTATGAAAGGTAGGCCTCCTCAATTGCTATTCAAGTATTACCAGCTAACAGTCAATGCAGCCATCATTCTCGTCGGCGGGTTTGGAACTCGTCTGAGGCCTCTCGTACGCCATTCCCCCCTCGCGCAGCGCTCGCTCAAGAGCCCCGCGATAGCAAAAGCAATTGCAAGACTAACGCCAATTGCAGACGCTCACCTACCCCAAGCCGCTCGTCGAGTTCGCCAACAAGCCCATGATCCAGCACCAGATCGAGGCCCTTGCCGCTGCTGGTGTCACAGATGTTGTCCTTGCTGTCAACTACCGCCCGGAAATCATGGCCGAGGCGCTGAAGACCGTCAGTATACCTGTCCAATTGCGAATCTGAGCACACGAATAACCGGCTGCACAGTACGAGAAGCAATACAACGTCACCATCACATTCTCTGTCGAGACGGAGCCTCTCGGCACTGCCGGTCCCCTCAAGCTCGCTGAGAACGTTCTCGGCAAGGACGACTCGCCCTTCTTCGTTCTCAACGCCGATGTCACATGTGACTACCCCTTCAAGCAGCTCGCCGAATTCCACAAGCAACATGGCGATGAGGGAACAATCGTCGTCACAAAGGTCGAGGAGCCGTCAAAGTACGGTGTCGTGGTCCACAAGCCTGGCCACGCCTCCAAGATTGACCGTTTCGTCGAGAAGCCCGTCGAATTCGTCGGTAACCGCATCAACGCCGGTATCTACATTCTGAACACCAGCGTCCTCAAGCGCATTGAGCTCCGCCCTACCTCGATCGAGCAGGAGACTTTCCCTGCCATTGTCAAGGACGGTCTACTACACTCTTTCGATCTCGAGGGCTTCTGGATGGATGTTGGACAGCCCAAGGACTTCTTGTCCGGTACTTGCCTCTACCTCTCGTCACTGGCGCGCAAGAACTCCAAGCTGCTCACACCAGCCTCTGAGCCATACGTATACGGCGGTAATGTCCTGATTGACTCATCGGTCAAGATCGGAAAGAACTGCCGCATTGGCCCCAACGTCACCATCGGCCCCAACGTTGTCATTGGTGACGGCGTACGTCTGCAACGGTGTGTCTTGCTCAAGAACAGCCGTGTCAAGGACCACGCCTGGATCAAGTCGTCCATTGTTGGCTGGAACAGCACCGTCGGCAAGTGGGCACGTCTCGAGAACGTAACTGTTCTCGGTGACGACGTCACCATTGGCGACGAGGTCTACGTCAACGGTGGCTCCGTCCTTCCCCACAAGTCCATCAAGCAGAACGTTAACAGTAAGCATCCCCTCACGCCATTCTCACTACAGTCACTAACATGAACAGCTCCTTCGATCATCATGTAAGCGCGAGATACCCGATTGAACCATGTCAACGCACCCTCTTACACCTTTTTAATAACGTGTATCTTTTTGTATTTTCTGCATACCACCAGCATATAGAATGTGGGTGTTTTTCCGACGGGCGTCTCTCTCCTCCTTACAGCATATGGGTGGTTTCATGAAAAGCGTCTAGGACTTGCATGGCGGATGCTTTGGTCTTGTGTTTAGCGATGGGAAATTTGGAAAGGCGATGCTTCGGCAGATGCCGATTAACAAGGCAGGGTAGAAGAAGAAGAATGAAGCATACAAAGAAACACACATGTGTTGTTGTACTTTATGCATGAAAGCGAATTTCTGGAAAACAACAAAAAAAAATGATTATCTGGAAAGAATAAACTAAGCTTGAGCTACGTATGCCTCCCTTGTCGTAATTATGTAACTAACTTACTCACTTGTGCCGACCACAATTCCACGTCTCACCCACCCGCACAGTCTTCTTAAACCCACACCTTGCCTTCTTCTTCGTCACACCGTTGCACTGCACAATCTCAGTAGCCTCACTCTTTTTTACTCTGCCTCCCACCGTAGGTTTCGGCGTCGGCTTCGGCTTCGGCTTTGGCTTCGGCTTCGACTTGGACTTTACTGGTGGCGATTTCTTCTTGGGCTCGGGCACATGAGGCGGAGGAGATGTGGGCGGCGAGGGGGACGATGGTGCTGATGATAAGGAGGAACTTTTGGGGGACGGTAGAGGGTGTGTGGCTTGTGTTGGTGCGTGGACTCTTGGGGATTCTGCTGCTGGGCCATCTTCTTTGTCCTCTTCTGTTTCCTCCCCCGAATCCTCCTCGGTATCGCCATCCGTCGGGTCGTCTCCTCCCTGTACCTCAGCAGCCCTCTCGTATGCCGATAAATCTACACCCGGGAGCAGTGTTGCGAAGCCCGGGGCCGTGTGAGGGAAATAAAAAGACCTGTGTGCGTTTTCTGGGGGGTGCTCGAAGCAGGTTTGTTTTGATGGCGCGCCGGGGGCTGTCAGATCTGTGTGTGAGTGTGATGGGGATGATGATGGGATCGTGGGTGAGGGGGTGGGGATGGGTGAGTGAGGTGAAGATGGTGGGGATGATAGAGCGGAATCAGAGTGCCACCATGGTGGTAATGATTGGGGTGCGGGGGGATCTTCTGTTGGGTCCCGGTGGGGTTCAGGTTTGAGGGGTGATTTTCGAGGATTTTGAGGGGGCTGTGATTGGGGAGACATGGTGGGATTTGTAGGGCTGTTGCTGTGGTTGGCTTATGAGTCGTGCTTGGAGTGATGGGAGGAGGGGAAAACAATCGTATATACGACTGGAGATGATGAAGTTGTTGACAGTATGTAACCAATTTGTGTGTAAGATTCTCCAAGTACGATTAGGGAGGTGGCAGTCGGTGGTTATACTTTACAGTCGCAGTGAGATGTGTCGCTTATGATTGATACAAAGGTGTTGTCAAACAATAGAGAAGGTGTGTTTTCTTTGAATTGGATGAAAGAAGTGAAGTTCTTGTGGCTGAGGCATTGTTCCTAAGCCTTGGTGGTTGCACGCCGACATTGAGTATGCTTCGCAGATGGGGCATTGTGCTCTGTTGAATGAGTGGCTTCATCAGGTGTTTTAATCACAACCGATTTCTGTCGGCGGTGGCATGTAGTTTCCTTCAAAGGCTCTACATGATCAGAAGGTGATAATGTTCTTGATATTCGTAAGTTGACGAGTTCTTTGCGACAAAGTATTAGGCGAGACAAAGGAGGGTCGAGTGACAGAATAATCGTTAGTCCTAGTGTTACTAATGGAGACGTCATGTCCATCGTTTTGTCAATATGCATGTCCTGTCTAACAAGATTCGCTTTTGTTGTTGTGTTGTTGTTGTTGTTGTTGTTGTTGTTGTTGTTGTTGTTGTTGTTGTTGTTGTTGTTGTTGTTGTTGTTGTTGTCGTCGTCGTCGTCGTCGTAGAGGAATTGTGGCAGCTTGCGCGCCACGTCCGGTCAAGCACTAGCAAAATCACGTTGGAGGACGGAACTCAAGATAGGCTACTTTTTCATTTGTGTTCTTTCCAAATCCAGATGCTCTACGACATGTCCGAGTAGATGACTAGCGGCGGCGAGTTGACCTTCGGCTTGAAATGCGCCTTGATCTTGGCGTGTGCCTCATCCTGGTTGTCATAGTAGTCCATGTCCTCCTTGGACTCGAATATGCAACGTGCAAGGAGTGTGTAGCCCTGGCTGCGTTGGTCGTCATAGGTGGCGTTGGCCTGTGCGAGCTGGATGTAGTTCTTGCCGTCCTGTACAAAACACACGACGTTAGCATGCAACGACAACAACAACAACAACGATCGCCTCGGAAGAGCGTCGGCGGGGATGCTGTCGGGATATCTCTAGCGCAATTCATCCTGAGGGATATTTCAAGCATCCGACATGTGCGTCGTGACTCGGAGTTGTTTCCGCGCGCTGGCTGCTGCAGCCTCATCACCCCACCCCGTTTCTCCTGGCCG
This sequence comes from Alternaria gansuensis, assembly GCA_009289805.1. Taxonomy (NCBI): domain Eukaryota; kingdom Fungi; phylum Ascomycota; class Dothideomycetes; order Pleosporales; family Pleosporaceae; genus Alternaria; species Alternaria gansuensis. Next base: position 49,250 of record WBOK01000261.1, on the reverse strand, counting down.
CGGCAAGGTCTCCAGCGGTTATCCGCCAGGGACATTACTCAACGCACTCCAAAGGATTGACGCCATTGTCCGCCTTTTCTTATGGAGCGGCAGAAAATAGCCCGAGGCGATTAGAATAATCTGGGGTTCCGAGGTGACGAGATGGCCCGACGTGCATGGCCGCAATGTACGAATGGCACGTTCTACATGTGCTGGCCACAACTCGTCTGAGAGAGCGGGTATGTACGCAGCTCTAGAAAGGGAAAGGGAAAGGGAGGACTTGGACTGGTGGGATTGCGAGCCAAGGCCATGCTTTGACGTACCTTTTTCGCTTCTTGGGCGAGAGTATTGTACATCTGGATTGCTTCCTTGACCAAGTCCTGGTCGGGGATTTTGAAAAGGGTGAGGCGGACAATCTTGGGCATTTTGGCCGTTTGTTGTTTTATTGGTGGACTGGGAGTAACTTTAGTAAGTAGAGGTTTGTATGGCGAAGTTTTTAGTATGAAGGGATTTATTTTAGATATGAAGCTGTTCAACTTAATATACTTGCTGCTCGCTGTCGGACTTCCGGAGTAGGCGGAGAGCCATGCGGAACGTCAACGTCGGTTCCCCTACGCTTTGCACAGTCTGGGATGAATCAAGCCGTAGTAAATCTGCTGTGTATGCTCTAATAATGTTTGCTTTTTTGACGGATGCCGTAGTAATGGGCGTTAATCCCGGGCATGGCGCCCAGAACGGCGGGTTTGTCTTGGTGAACTGAGAGCAATTGCGTAGCTATGCTTCTGAGGGGACATGGTCTAGATGAAGCCTGTACCCAATCCGAGAGACTGAAGACTGGTGACTAGGGAGGAAATATCGGCTTGAGTCGTGGGGTCATTGATGCTACTGAGCAAAGGCGACAGACACCGCTCTCCGATGCCGGTGAACATGGACAGTCGTTATGCTGCTAGACGTCACACATGGAGCGTGGAAGGAGCTGGCTAGAGCCTTTACCACATCCTCGAGTTGTGTAAGGGTGAATGGACCCTGCAAGACTGCAATAACGAGATTCGGAGGTTCGGGACGGAGCGTTGTGTCCCTCATCGAGCATCGGTAATGGATGTCGAAGCCCGGCGCCTCTAGATTACCCTGCACCACACCCCGCTGCAGCACACAGTCTTACCGCGCGAGGCTGAACAGGAGGGTGAGAATGCTCTTGGTTGGAGAAAGGCTCGAACATGTGGGTCTTCAGTAGCCTATTGATGGAATCAGGCCGATTCGAAGACGACATGCCCACGAAATGACGCCTCCAGAGGCGACGACTCTGCGGTCCAACTGGCCGCCCTCTCACGCTGTCGAGTAAGCCCAAGAACTGCCATTTCTGCTAATGCATAGTGTCAAAGATTGATGCGCAGAAAGAGGGGCGCATGGTTGACAGCGCTGGCTTCTTCTTCACCGCCTGTTTTGCAGCTTGGGGCGGGTGGCCGTGCTGGCGCGCGCTCGCGTCATCCACAAATCTCCTGCGCGTGCGACATAGTTCTGAAGCTCGTTCGACATGTCCGCTCAGATTCTGCTGGCCGTGGACGCGCTCGCCTGGACTTCAAACACTGTTCTTTGTTCAATATGCCGGTGGCTGTTCCTTGCGCTTCGCTGCCGCTATTCACAAGCGCCATCGTCCCGCTCCATGTCTCAACCACCATCTTGGATCGGCGCCAGACAGAAGCGCTCGTTACTGGGACTCGGCACCTAGCTAGCTATGCACCGCTGCCTGTTGTGAACCGTGCCGGCCTATCGAATCATTCCGAATTATGCTTCCGCTCCACGACGACCTGCTCTGTGCACCCTCAACCTTTGTACTGATGCTATCCACTTCGCGCCAGGGCAAATGTCGAGGACGCTCTGCAGCCGCCCGATGCATGGTCCCTTTGTGCCAATGTCGAAAAATTCTCCCCAAAGCTCCAGACGACCCGTTCGTGTTGAGCTTGCAAGCCTGCCATGTTCAATGTCTTGACATCGGGAAAGTGGAGAGTGCTTGATGCCTTACCGTCAGCCTGTGACATGGGTCCCAGGGTCTGTGAACTCTTCATCTCTCTCTCGATTGACCGGGATTGTTGCGCAGGAACGCCTGGCCCCTACCAGCTGTCTTTCACTCGTCAATCACCGCCTGTCAAACTCTACTCCACTACGTCTTGCAAACGTGCTCGAGCGCCATCAGACAGTCTCCGCAACAGCCAATTTATGCCTGCATGTACACAGCTTACAGCTAACAGCCGTTGATTCTTTCCCTGATTGAGCTGCGGGCGCATTTCCAAGCAGCGATATTCCGAGGACCGTGCTTTCTGCATGTATGCGTTGGCAGTGACGCTTGATGCTTTCTGGTAACACCGACCCCCAGGTATCTCCTCAAACCCTCGAACGCATCAATCATCTTCTCTCATTCGCCCCTGGGGTTGTCGGGTAGCTCCATGCTATGCCTGTTGGGACGCGTTCTCGCTTCGAGCCACTATGCTTTGCATTGTCTTGCACTCACACAATCGTGTCCATTTCCCCTCCAGTCGCGACTCTGGCGGTTGGTACCCTAGTCGATTAGCAGTCCCAATTTTTTTTTCTACTGCATCTTTGGTCTGGTCTCTAATCCCTTTCAGACCCTGCCCCTTAAAATCATACGCGGGTATCACGCATTCTGTTGCCAAGATTTCATGGTATCGGTACACTTGACAAAGGGTGCAGAGTCTGACGTCTTTGCGTTCTCCCCTCACTTTGCATATTGCATTAGTGGGCCCATTGCATCTGGGAGATACGCGCAAAGAGCGCTGTTAGGATAACGTCTGCCACCTCGTTGTTTATGCGTCCATATTAGGCGTCTAAACCTGCACAATGCCGATCGAGACATGTCCAGTCTTGAGAAAACGGGTTACAGCAATTGTCTCCGATCGCCTGCCGTTTTTTAACTGCGCTACTGCGCGCAGCACGGTGGCAAGAGCGATCCGGCCAGACTGTACCTTTTGAGGTTTGAGTCTCATGCTAGCTAAAATTCTGGAACCTCTACCGTTGGTTCCCTTCTCGCCAGCACATACTATGGGTCTCCCTCATTCAGAGCCGCAACAAGGCCCGCAGATTATCCATTTCCATAAGCCCAACTGCTCCTCGCTTTTTACTGGCGGGCGAGACGCGCTTGAATACATGCTACACTCGCCTGCTGCAATATATTGCTCCATCCCACAGTAGGCACATATGCTTCCCCCGTCCCCGTCCGACTGACTGCAAGCCGGCCCCTCTTCCTTGCTCTTCATACATCAACGCTTTCCATCTCTTTTGTACAGCTGTCAATCTTTTATTGGCACCTGTCAACCACACCCCAAAAGTAACAACTGTCGTACAACCACTGCCACGAATACCTCTCTCGGCCCACCATCGTCGCCACCAACGAACGCTTGCCAATTCAGAAATACTCCGCAGCAGTAGTCCTGCTTTTAGACTGACAGCTCACCATCGAAGTGCCATCAGTCCTTCCAATCGCTCAATTACACGTCAACAGTCGCATCCGAACACTTCCAAAGATGTTTTACGTTATGTACCTGACAGGTTAGTACCGGAAAGACCATTTTTTCTTTTTAGACACATGGTACCACATAGTCGGATATCAAACATGTCATATGAAGGATCTTGTCTAGATACCAGTTGGCGTAAGACGCATGGGTTGGCAGCCCTCTCTACCGTAGAAGACCACACTGTAGGAACTTGCAGAACATGCCCTCTACGAGTTTGCTGCATGATAGCAGAATTAATTAGCGTAATAGCAACTAACTCTCGGATGTAGGCTTATGCCAAAGGCGCCATTGGCCCGACCCACTTTTCCAAACCTACCGAACACGCTACGGATACGGTTCAACAGTCAGAGTGAACAACCGAGAGTACTCGACTGATGTTGAATACGAGAGTGAAGAGCTAGCCAAGAACGCCGCCGCCACTCGAGCCTACATGATCTGCCGTAACTTTTCGGTAAACGATGGGATGTACCCAGGACAACGGCCTGGCCAGGGTGCACAAGGTTTACCAACACCAATAGGAGCGGGCCGACGGAATACTTCCTCATCCAACGACTACGACAGCTCCAGTACTACCAGTGGCAACACAAGTCCGAGGAATTCGGATTGTGGCCTCGATGCTGCACAGGCGGCCGCGGCAGGAGGAAGACGACCAAGTAAAGCCTCCGTGGCCCCTTCAGCATCCTCGGCATGCTATTGCGGTCGTGGATATGTCCGTGCTTACGAGAGATGTTCGGGGTGTCTCCAAGAGGCGGGATATAGAGTGTAAGAACAGTTCGATAGACTACACTTCCTCCTCGGCATACGAACCACAAACTAAGCAACAACGACACACCAAGACCTAACGACAACTGCATCCCACCAAAAGACTTGAAGAGCCCAAGCTCAGCGATTCCACGATTCTTACGAACCTGCATCCTTCACGACCCCATCGCGGCCTGGCCGCTGACCCAACATCCTTACCCATGACGTTATATCTCTTTTTGGACCGGCTACCTGCTTTCTATCTCGTCATCAAACAGTCTGGAATATGTAACGACCACCATACCACAGCTACTTTTCTTTCCCTCTCTTCCTTCTCTTCTTTCCCTTCTTTCCCGGCGGGGCTGCATAGCGACGGCATTGAAGCGTTTTAGCGAAAACCTATTTCTCTTGTTGCTTTCCAGATAGGTGCCACTTGCCCTTGATCCTGGGCTGGCAACCTTTTCCCCTTTACGAAATTGCTCTTATACATTATGATGATGACCTTTTTTCCCTGTGGTAGTCGGCTGTCTTGTCTGATGATTGAGCAAAGATCAAAGATGTATGAAAGGAAGATCGCATGCATGATGTTTCTGGCCGCACGGCTATATCACGATCATGTTTATGACGGCTATGAAATTATACACCTTTGTTTGTGCTACGGATGTGTCGCTTCCATCAAAACTTGAGTGCATGTGAAGTAGCATGAAGCAAATGTACATCGCAACCTTGCTTGTTCCTTTGCCAGAACAACGACAAGTTTTTAAGATATTGCCTAGGAGCAGTATACTTCACGTTCACCCACTGGATGATCAGACCTTTACTGGGACCCTTTGAGGTATCTCTCAATGATTGGTTCGCTTCGCCACTTCTACGTGTCTCCAGGCAGGAAGGAACGGCTAGGCTGCATTCGTCATCGCAGCAACGCAGCGTCTTTCTCCTTAACCTGCCACTTTACACATGACGAGGGCGTGCGGCACCTAATGATGTGTTACTATTTATCGCAACAACATCACTACACCCCTGGAATCTAATTACGGATGTAATCAGTCTCTCAGATGGCCGCGATATCAGTATCAAGGGGCACAAGTCACCACAAACGAGCTTCTTTGTAAGGAAATGTTTTCATGTCAATTTATCATACGCTATACGCATAGAGCAGCAAAAAGCAAAACGCAAAAGATGTCATAAACAACCTCTCAAGAGGCAATCCAACCAACCAACTTTCCAAGCCTACTCTTCTCATTTCTTCTCGTAATAGCATCGACCTGAGCCAGAGTCGTCGACGAGATCTCGCAGCAGCCAGCGCTATCAGTGAAAGAGCTACCTTGTGTACGAATACGACGCTCACGTTTCGGCGCCTCAACCTTCTGGTACTCGGTCTCGATCATCCTGTAGTTCTTGCCATAGTCACGCCATCGCATGTGGAAGGCGATCAAGACCACAGGCAAGACGCTGACGAGCTCACCTAGTCCAGCCCACTGCGGTTTGATCCTGATTTGGTCGCCTGCCTTGACGAACGCGCCGGCTGCGAGGAGGATGGCGACGACATTGTACAAGGCTGACCAGCTGAAGTTCAGGATTATGCGTCGGTAGGCGGCAGAGGAAATATCGAGTAGGATTAGAACATCGTGAAGACGCGTGGTCATGAGGATTACATCGGCTGCGCTCTTCGCAATGTCTGAGCCTTGGTTGATGTGGACGCCGACGTGGGCTTGCTTGAGCGCCACAGAGTCGTTTGTTCCATCCCCCAGGAACATGACGACTTTGCCGGGTGTCTGGAGGTCGCGCACGTAGTTCATCTTGCCCTCGGGGCTGCAGCGTGCCTTTGTGTTTCCCAGAGGAATGTACAGCGCTTTAGCAACTTCAGTAACGGCGCCAGCGGTGTCGCCGCTGAGCATGTGTACTTGAATACCACGAGCGAGAAGTTTCTGGATCACCATGTCTGCTCCAGGGCGAGGTCGGTCTTGTAGCTCGAAGCTGGCGCGGAGATCTCCGCCATATGTGAAGTAGCACGTCGTGTTGACTTCTCCCCCAATTGCGTTAATATTCAGCCACTCGGCATTTCCGGCTCGGATCTCGACTCCTGTCTTCGCACATGTGCCTTGGACTCCTTTACCCGGAATACTGGTGATGTTTTTGACCTCGAGGGGTTCAAAATTCTTGTGGACGAGTCTGTCTTGTGCCAGCCAATGTGCGATCGCAGTGGACACTGGGTGCTTGATGTCCTTCAAAAGGCCCATCAGCAGGCCCTTTGTGCGAGCGTGATCGGTATTGCGGTACCTGGGAACATCGACCACCCTAAGTATTCCGCTGGTTATGGTTCCAGTTTTGTCAAAAACGACATCCGTAACATTGCGCGCGATTTCCAGCTTCTGCGGATCTCTGAAGATGATGCCATAACGTGCTGCTACGCCACTCGCGATGAGGACAACCATAGGTACAGCAAGGCCGATGGCGCAAGGACAAGACACGATGAGTGTAGCGATAGCGTAGGTAATAGCTGTCAACACTGCGCTCCTCCATTCTTTCTCGTTGTGGTATCTGTCGACGAAGAGCCAGATGAGGAAGACCGTGAGGCCGACTGAGGCCATCACAGGCACGAACCAACCAGCGACCCGGTCGGCAAGTGCTTGTGCTCTCGGCTTTGTCAACTCTGCGTCTTCCACCAAAGCTGCGATTCTCTGTACGGAATTCTCGTGAGGTAGTTTTGTCAGCCTCACTACTAGAAACCCGTCCCCGTTGTTGGTGCCGGCGAAGACTTCGGAATCCAGACCTTTTGCGTTCGGCTTGAACTCACCAGTTATCATCGATTCGTCGATATTGGAGCCTCCATACACAACAACACCATCCGTGGCTACTCTGGTATGAGGGGCAATCGTGAAAAAATCGCCGTATTGGAGAAGCCGAGTATCAATCTTGGTTGTCTTAGCATTAGACCAAGAGGTAGTCTCTTCCGGGTGTAAAACAATGATCGCCTCATCAATCTGGAGCGATCGAAACGACACAGATTTTGCAGCGCGAAAACAGGCGAACTCGTTGATGACCTATAGGTTGGTGGTGTACGAAGTCAGTATTTGTTTCACGTGCAATTCCAACAGGGGGATTACTAACACGGCCCAGCAAGATCAGTGTTACCAAGAGAGTGGATGTCTCGAAAAATGATCCTGTCTCTAATGGCGTGCCTCTGATCTGGAAGACGTAGGAAACGACACTGAAGATATACGCCATGGTAGTACTGAAGGCAATCAAGAAGTCCATCTCAAAGACGCGGTGGTGGTAGAGGGATCGCATAGCACCTGGGACGAACTCTTTGAAGGCGATGAGCTGCACTACAGTGGCAAGTGCCAAAGAAGTGTGCGCGAAATTGCTCACCCGCGAGGAATTCATTGAGTCGAGTCTGGCAGCTTGCTGTTCTTGAGTCCCGCGGGTACCTCCAAGACGCATGGCGTTCTCGTGGTCAACTGGTGCCCAGGCGAAAACAAGGACGGGTATCGTGAAGGCGAGTGTGACAAGAAACCACTTCAGAGCTCTCATGGTCTGCTTTGCTCCCAGATCGAGTCCTGGATCTGCCGCCATAGGCGCCAGGCGTAGATCTGGGTCAAATTGACGGTAGTGTTTGAGAAGGTCTCGGGCTCCTATAATAGTTGCGTCATAATAAATCTTCATCGGTGGTAGTCGAATCTTCGAAATCCCGTCCTGGTCGGCACAAATATCTTCGTTGGCATTGTTCGTTATTGAATCCAGGGTCGACTTTTTGTAAGTAGCGTTATCACTATATGAGTTAGCAATGTACGTCACAGCCTTGAAGGGAATCGCATACCTTGGGACAGTCGTTTTCTTCGTGGTTGTGTTGCTACGCCCACTCAACATACCGAAAGGACGCCAGGGCGCTCGTTCGGGGACTTGGATGCGTATAACACCGTCTGGCTGGCCGGCGTGCTGCATACGCCTAGGATCGGTAATGATGAGCTCCAAAACTTGGCCGACAGATGCCGCCTGCTCCTCGAATTTGTATCCGGTCCTGGTTTCTAGTAGCTTGATAACTTTGGCAACCGAAAGACGATTGGTATCCAGCTCTAGCTCAACCCGAGCGAGTACAGTGTTCACCTGAAAGTTCTTGATGGCAGGAACGCGGCCAACAGTTCGTGAAAGTCCCGATTCACAACATCCGCACTTGAGGCCACCAATTTGGAGAACGACACGCTCTAAGCTCGGAGGACCGAGCTCCAGGTCATCTTGTTCGCCCCAACTCGTAGGATCGCCTAGATGCTTTAGCGAAGATTCCTCACTTGAGCGATGCAACCCTGAGCAATAAATACCCATAGTATGAGGGTGATTATGCGAGTCCCCGAAGTCAGTGTCCTCTTCTGCCCTGATAGAGAGGTGATTGTTTTCGGCTTGCATCGTCGCTGGAGGTGTATGGGGTCGATTTGCTGAGCAGCAGTTGGAGACTGCCCAAAGTGGACGGTAGTGTGGCTTGGCTTTTGGAGCGGACATTGGCATCGGAGAAGACGCTTCCACCGGAACGGGCGCTGGCATCGGTGCTGAGCTCTGAGTGTCATCTGCAGTTTGCACATGGGTAAAAGGACAGTTCCCCCACGGCGGGTTTGGTTCCTGTGGTTCTGATTCTGTGTTCGGCGTTCCATCCAGGTCCAGCGGTATTGCAACGGGTTGATTATCTAAATGTGATACATCAAAACGTACACCAGATGCTGCAGGCGTCGTTGATACTATTACTGGCTCGGGATCTGTATTTGAAGTAGCCACGTTCTTCGATCTCGATCCAGGCGCTTGACTCGTGCAGTTAACATGACTGGTGGCCAAGGTTTGAGGTGCCGGCTCTTCAGCTCGAGAATACTGAGAGTCAGTATAGGGTTTTCGCACCGGGTACGCAACTGCGTGTGCATTAGGCGTGGGCAGTGTTGTCGAATCTTGACTATCCGCGGATCCAAGTCCTTGAAGACGTGTGCGGAGAGTAGTACCGCCCACGGCGGAAACCATGGACATTTCCATGATAATGAGTAGCTGTAGTAGTGATAGATGGTGATTCTGGTGTTGATACTGATGTTGATGGTGTTGTGTTTAGGGACGTGGGCTGGAGATGGAAAGACGGCAGTCAATTAACAATCGTGGGTTCTCTTGGATATGGTAGGCGCAACGACGTCGGGTGCATGGTAGCCACGACGTTGAAAAACATGAGGACCACACATATTCGACACCTCCATGGCCAGCGTATTGCATATTCCGCACCGAGATTTGAATCAAGCCCCTTTGAGAATGTACCATAGCCCCGAATAGCACTAGACTGCTACGGATCTGCATATATCCGTGGTCGTTCTGACAGCTGTGGTGGTGCACCTTCCACAAAGCGCACAAGTACCACTGGCCGCACACGTACCGACCTGGGTAAGAACGACGGCCTACTGTCTTGCGTGTGGTAGTAACCTTGGTGAGCGATGTCTGTAGAGAAGTGAAGCGGTACCTGTGAGTTTGGCTGAACGTCTCAGAGAGATCTCAGCAGAGGTAGCCTAACACGTGATAGCGCGCTTTTCCAAGGTTGCGTCATCAGGGCTGGCATCCACTCATCCGCTCCGATGCCAACCGCAGCAACGCAACACGCCTTCGGACTGCCAGGACTGCATGCATCCGTGTCCCCGCTCATCGTAGCCATGATGAGTGTTGTTGCGCTGTTGCCCTCCACCACAAACCTCACAGTCTCCAGATTCACATTGCGCCAACCCCACAGGTGACAGCAGACATGGCAGGCGCGCGAGGAAGGCCGCGAAAGTCGTCGGAAGCGACTACTCCAAGGCGATCAACACGCAGAGCAAACAGGGCACAGGAGGATGAAGGCGTGCCAGCCGTCTTCCAGGAAATGCTGCGCGAAGAGCAGACGTCAAAAGTCAGCAGCGCGGACGAGAACGAACCGCCGCTCAAGAAGAGAAAGACGGCGCCTCCACAGAGGGAACCAAGCCCCGAGCACCAGACTGAGCCAGTGCGAACACAGGGACCGATTACCGGCGCTTCGAAATCACTATTGCCCGCGCCGTCACAAACCAAAGATGCTGCATCACAGTCCCAGATGCCGTCGCACACGCCATCGCGGCCCATCGCCCCAGCCCAATCTATCGTTGATGAGGAATTACATACGAGCGAACGAGTGCGACAGACCATCATCGACTCGGACGAGTCAGATGATAGCGACATGGAGTGGGAGGATGCGCTTGCCGACAGCGACGATACCGATGATCCGGATGAAGGCGTCGAGGCTGTGCCCCAGGTTGGCGACATATCTATTACCATGGGAGCCAAAAAGACAGAGGACACGGGCACAAAGAGAAAAGTGCGTCGACGGGCAATAACATCGATTGACAAGAAGCGACGACTCGACATCCACAAGATGCACATTCTTTGTCTGCTCTATCACGTCCATCGCAGGAATGCCTGGTGTAACGACCGGAGAGTCCAAAGCACGCTACGCAAGATTGTGCCTCCCAAGACCTTGTCCAACCTGGTACCAAATCCGGACTTATCACAATACTCGGCTTCGAAGCACTTCGTAGATGGTATGAACGAGCTAAAAGTACTGTGGTCGAAAAGATTCAGAATCACAGCACAAGGCATGTACAAGCCTAGATGGGCCGAGGCTGAAGCCGCTATCCGACCCTTCTCAGACTTTGATGACCTTGATGATCCGATGGACAAGGACGAATTCCGCACCGCGGCACATACTTTGCAGGCGTCTCAGGACGTAGGAACGCAATTGTTTTGTGCCCTTCTTCGTGGCATCGGAATCGAGGTCAGACTTGTTTGTTCTCTACAGCCGTTGCCTTTCTCTTCAGCCGCTGAGCGAGCCACCCCGCAGAAGTCGAGCGTCGAGAAAAACACGATAATCATCGACCCGTACAACAAGCCGGCAGAGCCAAGTCTGACAGATCCAAAGTCGCACAGTCCGCGTAACAAGAAGCTATCGAGACTCGAGCGTGTGATGGGGGAGCGACACGCCGTCCTGAACAAAACAGGTGTAACACCCAAGAAGCAGAAAGCCTACCATACGCCATATCCCGTGTATTGGGTCGAAGCACTGAACCCTGCTTACCAGAAGTGGGTGCCAATCGATACACATTCTACGTTCACTGTCAATTCGCCTGAGAAGCTAGAGCCACCCCTCAACTTTGCTCAGAACATTCTCTCCTATGCGATAGCGTTTGGTGAAGATTACACTGCGAAAGACGTTACCCGAAGATACGCGAAGGCATACAATGCCAAGACGCGCAAATACCGCGTCGAAAGTACTCCTGATGGACACATATGGTGGAGACGAACAATGCAGTTTTTCGAGGGTGCAAAGACTCTTGACAGAGACCAATTGGAAGACGCTACTTTGGCACGCAAAGAGGCAGCGGAAGGCATTCCAAAGAACGTGCAAGATTTCAGGGGCCATCCAGTCTATGTTCTGGAGCGGCACCTTAAGCACAATGAGGTCATACACCCGTTGAATCAGGTCGGCAAAGTCAATTGTGGCAGTGCCATGAACCCCAAGATGGAACCTATCTACCGCCGCACAAACGTACATCTGGTCCGGACAGCTGACAAATGGTATCGTATGGGGCGGGACGTAAAAATCGGGGAGCAGCCACTCAAGCGTGCGAAACCCAAGAAAGGGAGAAGACTTTCAATTGGTGCAGATATGGACGTTGATGAAGAAGCTGTCGAGGTTGGTGCCGGTCTCTTCGCGGAGTTTCAAACAGAGCTCTATATTCCTCCTCCTGTTGTTCGGGGTCGCGTGCCGCGCAATGCTTACGGTAACCTTGATCTCTACGTCCCGTCCATGTGTCCGCCCGGTGGTACGCATATCAGACATAAGCTTGCATCGAAAGCAGCGCGCATCGTTGGTGTAGACTTTGCAGATGCGGTGACTGGCTTTTCCTTCAAGGGTCGCCACGGTACTGCAATCATACAAGGTGTTGTAGTTGCCCAAGATTATGCAGATGCTGTACAAGCGGTCATTGAAGGTATGGAGTACCAACAAGAAGAAGCCGAGGCCGAAGCGCGTAGGATTGAGTCTCTGCGGCTATGGAGACGCTTCTTCCTCGGTCTTCGCATTGCACAACGTGTTAATGCTATTGAGATTGATGGCGAAAGAGGCCCGGCCATTGACGTACAAGATGAGATCAGCAAACAGGACAGAGAACTAGCGGCCCAGGAGATGGCTGGAGGTTTCTTTCCCGATGAGGGAAATGACGCCGAAGTGCAAGCTCATGGCTACCAGCCACCAGAGCCAGATTATGGAGATGGCGGGGTTTTCCCGGAGAATGATGACGGTGACGATGGCGACGGCGGTGACGGCTTCATCGCAGAAGAGAACGAACGCGCAGCACCCATCAGTTTACATCGATATCAAAGCTTTGAAAGCTCAATTCTGGAATCTCAACAACTGCTTCCCCGGCGTAGGAGTAGCTTTGGTCAAATTTACTCCTCCGAAGATGAAGAAGAAGGCGGAGGTTTCGCCCGTGATGGCTCTGTAGATGAGGCTGGCCCTTGTACCGACATCAAAAAGCCTGAGAGCGAAGCTGCACAGCTTGACGATTCTGCAGATGAGGCTGGAGGTTTCGTACCTGAAGAAGCGCCAGTTACTAACGAAACAGGTTCAGAGGAACAAATTGACAAAAGAAGTACCAAGCAAGACGACGACAACGACGACTTGGAAGTTAAACCAACATCACATCCCAACAACAACGCTAAAATATCATCCCCACTCTCTTCGTCCCCATCAGAAGCCGGCTCACTGATGATGGAAGACCCCGAAGACGAAGACGCAGATCCCGACTGGTTGGTTGATGCTACATAGCCCCGGAAACGCTAGATACCTGTGCAATTCTAATCATTTCATTTTCATAATACTGATTAATGTGACGTGCATATATACATCACCTCGCACAGCTTTTTGATATGTCGTACGAAACTTCAAAGTCTGCAGCTTCGCGCGCTTGGATACCTTGACGGGCCTTGTACTACGGCGGTAGAGTGTGATGAGGTGAGATGGGCTGTGTAGATTTTTGGGGGCTTGGTATTTAGGGCGAGTTCAACCTTCTCAGTCTTTCAAAGATGGAGTAGTCAAGAGAAACAAGCCATTTTGGGTACTTCTTTTACGACTATTAAACCCACGTCTCAAATTTCTACTTTTATTTCTTCTTCCTCTCAAGCAAATCGTCCAGACCCTTCAACCCACCCTCAAACGCACCAAGATGATACTCATTCGGGTACCTGACCAAGACGTCTTTCAGCTCCTCGACATGCGCCCTCTGCTCCTCGGTCAACTCCTCCCACACGCCTTCAAACACATTCCGAATACTAGGTTTCTTCTCCTTCTCGGCGTCTTCAAACGCCGCGAGGACCTCCTTGCGCGTCGCGCTCCGAAGTAGCTTGTCCTTGTCGTCGTCCCAGAGGTCCTTGCCTTCGAGCCACTTTCTCAGCCGCGTAATGGGGTTGTCGCGGCGTTTCCAGTCCTCGACTTCGACGCGTTGGCGGTAGGCAAAGGAGTCGTCCGAGGTGCTGTGGTGGCCGACGCGGTAGGCCATCATTTCTATGAGCACAGGGCGGCCGCCGTCGTGCAGGGCGAGGCGCCGGGCTTGGCGTGTTGCCCGGCGGACGGCGAAGATGTCGTTGCCGTCTACGCGGAGGGTTGCGATGCCGTAGCCTGCGCCGCGAGAGGCGATTCCGTCGCCGCGGTACTGGTCAGAGGTGGGTGTTGAGATGGCGTAGCCGTTGTTGCGGCAGATGAAGATGCAGGGTACTTGGCGGGTGGCTGCGATGTTGAGGGCGGCGTGGAAGTCGCCCTCGCTGGCGGCGCCTTCGCCAAAGTAGCATACTGCTACTCGGGGCTCGGTTTCGGGATTCTGCATGTTTTGCATCTTGAGGGCGTAGGCCGCGCCTGCTGCGTGTGGTATTTGCGTCGCCAGTGGGGAACTGATGGTGTGGATGTTGAGTTCTTTGCTTCCGTAGTGGACGGGCATGTTTCGCCCAAGGCCATTGTCCTTTGCGTTTGCGAAGAGCTGGTTCATGAATGAGGAGAGGGTGAAGCCGCGCTGGAGGTAGACGCCCGATTCGCGGTATTGGCAGAAGACCACGTCTGTGGGTGAGAGAGCGCTCGCGGAGCCAATGGATATGCCTTCTTCGCCTGCAGAGACCTTGTATTGTCAGCATAGGAAATAATACACGTTTTGGGTTTTGGCCTACCATGTAAAATGAGAGTCTCCCTTGCCGTTGCGATTCAAACATCAGGAGATCCATTATGCTCACTAATGACTTGTCAATTGTGTGTCGAGATGGAGAGTTGCCTCACTGACGCTTGACCATGTTCTTGTACAGCGACAGAGCCTCCTCATCTGAAGTCTCTACCCCAATTTCCTTGTCTATTATCTCGCCATATTGGTTCATGACGCGGTAGGTCGATATCGCTTGGACTTGAGCCGGCTGCATGAACTCCATGGTATTGGTGAACTCGCTATTCAAGGCTCCTGGGAAAAGCACTCTGCAAACGATATCAGCTTTCTATCCCAATATGTTCCAGACTGTATACACACCTCTCCGCCGTAGGTGTCGAAGCAACACCACGACAAGTCTGCCACGGCGTCTTTGCAACATATCTTGGCCCACTGAAACGAGTTTGCAGGCTCGAAAGCCTCTGTAACCGCAGTCTCCGCGGGGGGCGGCAAGCGTCGGCGTAACATGATGTTTGGCCGCGGTACTTTTGGTTGATCCCAACTGCGGGCGCTAAAGCAAACCC
The DNA here is from genome assembly GCA_009289805.1 of Alternaria gansuensis. NCBI lineage: Eukaryota > Fungi > Ascomycota > Dothideomycetes > Pleosporales > Pleosporaceae > Alternaria > Alternaria gansuensis. Next base: position 34,211 of record WBOK01000261.1, on the reverse strand, counting down.
CCGGCCTACTACTGCACGTGTCATTGCGCATCGAGAAAGTCGACGCCAAGGCGCATTTCCAAACATTCGACATCTACCAAAAATTCGTTGCGCAAACATGCAGGCTTCACGACAGAGGATAGGGCGTCAACTGCTCGACGGGAGTAAGAGGAGGGTAGCAAGAGAGCCGTACAGATGTTTCTCGTGCTCCACCAGACAGGCGCAGCAGCAGACGCCACCCCCAAAGTCACCGCAGAATGGCTCACAAACGACGCATTTTGGCTTTCAAACAATATCGGAAGCCTTGAAGGAGCAGCGAGGTATGCCGTACCTCCATACCACTCTTCCTATACTCATTTTTTCCTAACGACGCGCAGTTGGCGCCGTCTTCTCCTCGGTCGCCTCATCCTACGACTCAATGAACGACATCATGTCGCTCGGAATCCACCGCCTCTGGAAAGACCACTTCGTGCGCAACCTCAACCCAGGCCGTAACCCGCTCACGACGCCCGGCAGCCACGCACACCAAGGCATGACCATCCTCGACATAGCCGGCGGCACCGGCGACATCGCCTTCCGCATGCTGGACCACGCCTCGACGCTCAACCACGACGCCCACACCAAAGTCACCGTCGCAGACATCAACCCAGCCATGCTCGCCGAAGGCAAAAAGCGCTCCCTGCAGACGCCCTACGCCCGCTCCCCGCGCCTCGACTTCATCCAAGCAAATGCTGAGAACCTCGACATGATTCCTTCGTCCAGCATCGACCTCTACACCGTCGCATTCGGCATCCGCAACTTCACGCACAAGCAAGTCGCGCTGAAGGAAGCGTTTCGCGTCCTGAAGCCCGGCGGTGTCTTTGCGTGTCTCGAGTTTAGTAAGGTGAATAACCCGCTTTTTGACGCCGTGTACCAGCGCTGGAGCTTCGGTGCTATTCCTTTGATCGGACAATTGGTCGCGGGGGATAGGGATAGCTATCAGTATCTTGTGGAGAGCATTGCGCGGTTCCCTAGTCAGACCGAGTTTAGCAGTATGATTCGCGATGCGGGGTTTTTGGTGCCGGGGAAGGGCTATGAGGATTTGACGAATGGCATTGCGGCGATTCATAAGGGTGTGAAGCCAAAGGAGGTGGTGTGATACATATAACTAAACTACACTACAATTGTATTGTTATGTACAAACATGACATCGGATTCACGCTTAGACAAAAAATACCACAAGTTGAAGAAGGGCATGATTGTAGGATTGAAAAATAAAAGTAAATGATGAGCGGAGTAATAGCATATTTATTCAATAACTACTGCAGACGATGAACAAACGCGTCTGCGCTTAACTTGATATCCGCAATCCTACACCCATGCCCATACCCGATGCCTGCCTGACCCTAAAAACTCCGCGCCCGCCCGAGCATCAAAAAACTGATGACAATCATATAGAAGATCCACTCTTTACATGAGAGGTAGATGTCCATGACGGCCGTGTGCAAAAGCAAACCACCGTTCGTAAACGCCGCGTCCATCCGTCCGCCATGATACTCAATCTGATAAGAAGATACGCAAACGTATGTAAAAGCGCTAAAAGGGGACAGTAAAAACGTATCCCGACTCCACGTCTCAAAAAAATGCCGATGGAAAGAGAAGGCAAGTTGAAATCAAGAAATGCCCCCCCCAAAAAAAGCTTGACGCGGTTGCGTCGAAAAGAAAGCGTTCAGCGGAAGTACGATCCACGCTTGCCTCCGCTGCCACCAGTGCTGGATCCGCCTCTTGCTTCCTCAAGACTGCGCCGGGAGCCCCCAGCACCAATCTCACTCATTTGGAAGAGCAAAGGTTCATCGTCATCGACGTTGGTTGCGGTGCGGCTATTGAAGTTGTAGCGACTCTGACGCTCTGTTGAGCTCGTGCCGCCTGTGCTGAGGCTAGTAGATGAGCTATGCGAGAAGAATCCGCCACGACCACGTGCACCAGCCTGGGCCTGGATGCTACGCTTGGCGGGCATGTTGGAAGTTGAAGACGGCCTGACCAAGTCGTCGCGAGAATCGTTATCAGTATTTTGGTTGTCACGATTGGCACTTGGTAGGAGCTCCGCTTGGGCGAAAAGTCCACTAGAAGTAAGACCTGCACTGGTCAGACGATGCAGAGCATTAGCGCGCTCAACCTCCTCGGACGGCAGACTGGCCGATCGTACGCCGAATACATCTGGCTCATCATCAGGCAGTGTCCGGTTTTGCTGGGAGACAGAACTCGATCGGCGCGCGTAGTGCCATGGGCGTGGTGATGTTGGAATGGCGATGGCGTTCATGTCTTGATCTTCGCTCTCGCTTTGTTCTTCTACGTTGACCGGGTCGTGATCGCGTGTTCTTCGACCAGGGCGACTACGGCTACGTGTAGGCTGGTCATATTCAGCAATGCTATTTGCACTGAGACGAGAAGGAATAGCCGGTGTATGGGGAGTGTGTGGTGAGATGGGTTTGCCAGGTGAAGAGGCTGTCGACACAGATGTGCCAGCAATCATGGCGGGAACGCTGGATAAATGGCGGCTGGACGAGGATGACGAGCGATGAAGCATAGTAGAAGAAGAGACCGATTCGGCGAGTCCCGTATGAGACTCTCGCATCCGTTGATACTTGGAAAGCTGAGCAGTAGTCTTGTACATAGTGGCTGCCTTGGCGGATTGGTCACTCCGAGTAAAACTCTTCAGATCCTTCTTCGACTCCAGAAGCTTCAGGAAGTCGGAGATGTTTTCATCGTCAGTCCTGACCTCTCCCGAACTGCCACCAGTCCCCTCATTTAATGTGTCAGATCCGCGCTGCATCGATGAGGAGAGGCTCCCCTTTCCGCTGCTGAGATTGTCATCCTCGGATTTGCTGTTGCCTCCTGTGGAGAATTTGCTTCTTCTATGACCGAAGCTACTACTGTAACGGCTGATAGGTGCAGGCTTTGGCGAGCTTGATGCAGAAGAAGTGACGACAGTTTCGTTGGGTAATGAAGGTGCCCGAAGAGCCGTTTGAGGGAGGGCATTCAGCGACGTCCGATTGCGTGGTTGGGTGAGCGGATTTGGGGTAGCAGCTCGACCGAGTGAGCTACCGGGCCTTCCTAGCGAGCTTGTGGGAGACGGAGGTACCGCACTCCCAAGAGCTGGAGATGATGAGAGTGAGCCAGCTTTGAAGGGCTGAAACGACACGGAAGTTCGTCGCTGATACTGCGGTGTATCGACAGAACGCAAGGAGGATTTGGAGCCTTGGGCAGTGCGGTGATTGGGTGGCAGCTTTTGTGGTGGTGACTCGATTGGTGATGATGGGGGCATGTCTCGAGCTGCGCGAAGAGCTGAGATTGGGCTTGTTCCCGTTGGCGGACCAACTTGATGGAATGTGGAAAGGCTACCGTAGGCTTGTCCAATATCGGGGCTCTCTTGCGCATTCATCTTGTTGACGGGAAGCGACCCGGGCATTTGGCGAGTCCTTTGCTCAAAGTAAGTGTCATCTAGGCCCATGAATTGGGAACTTAGAAGAGACTCGGAATCTTCTACGCTGAACTCGCAGTTGGTGCGATACTCGACTGTCACACACAGAGGCCCGACGGGCGAGTTGGTGGGTTCGATTGTGTTCAGTTCTGTGATCTTGTCGTTGTCGTCGGTTGGATAGAGTGGCAGACTCAGAGTATCGACGTTGGGATTCTTGAAATCGCCATTTGAGACGCGGTAGTTGAGCTTCAACGAAGGCGCGTTTGCAGGTTGCTTGGCAATGACCTTGTTGTATCTGAAAGCGGGCATGAAGCGTAGATAGGCGAACAGCGACCGAAACGTGACGACGGCCTTTTTGTACACATTGGGAAGCGGATCGTTGAGCTCTGATGGTTGTATTGAGCTCTTATCTCCGACGTGCACCCTCCAGCGCTCCAGGACGATTTGTGTGGATTTGCTGGTGCAGCCTGACGATCGAGAGGCAGCGTGCGCAGAGTTGAGGGCTGCAGCGACATCCCATTTCTTTCCGTCATGGTCGTGTATAACGAGTGACTGGTTGTGGTCGAGCGCTTGCATGTCCAGGTAGATGTCGATGCAAAGTGATGGATGCTGACCAGCCATGGCGTCCATGAGTTTCCATTCGGTGAGTTGGCGTTGGAGCACATCGCTATCGGGGAGAACGACATTGAACTAGGGGTATGTTAGTCGAGGTGGAAGCGGTGTGGAGGAGGTGTCACATACCCACTTGTTGTGCTTCAGCTTGCCGTCTTTGCTGTATGCTGGAGGCAGTGATACTCGAGAAGATATGACAGCAAGGGCAGATTTGGTGAAGAAGTTCTGGTGCAGGTCAGTATACATGCAGTCGCACATGGGACGACAAGGTACGTACCTGGATGACTTGGTTGACCTTTTGGTAGTGCCTCTGGTCCGACTCGGAGGAGGGCTCTCCCCTCGACATCATCTCGCCTTCTGATTCTTCAGCGCCTCGATCGCTGTATGGCGGCGTGGTGGAGTATGCAGTCATGTCCTGGCTATTGTGCCGCTGGTTGTTGGTTCGGGTTGGGTTGGTTTGGAGGTTGCTGGCGGGCGAGGCTGTCCGCGGCGAGGGGCGCGAGTATGGGTGCATGGCGGCGGCCTCCTGCAGGTACAAAAGGGCAGAGTGCGTGGCTGGGCTGGCGCAGAGGGACTCGGACGTGTGGACGTAGGACGGTTATGGTTGCGGCGGAAACGGGCGAGGGTGAATGCGCGTAGCCATCACGAGTGCAGCCAGAGTCAGGTTCGCGTAGTAGCCGTCAGAAATATCTCTCAGGAGACTGGTGCACGCGGGGGGCTTGGTTTAGAAGGCGGGTAGGGCTCAGGCAGCAGCCATGGTAACGCAGGGTGCTAACGCTGAGGTTGAATTGCGTGCCTGGGGCGATGAAGCGGAGTTAAGCTGGGCGAGCACCCGACCGGAAGGGTGAAGCGGATTCTGGCTGCAGATGTGTGGGACAACAACCAGACACGGATGATGAGTCTTGTCTAGAGGGAGGGCAGGCGGACGGCGTTGGAACAGTCAGAGAGTGTTGGGACGCATGCGCTGGGAGTCAGTCACGCGGCGATGTTGGAATGACGAGCGAGGAAGATAGCCAAGCTGCAGACAAGGGCCGGCCACGAGATAAACGACGCAGCGCCTGTGCAGTAGTCGGGGCTGGCAAGATAAAGCTACCGCAACCGGGAGCTGCAGGAAGCTAGGGACTGTGGTGGTCAACGAGGGAATCAATCTTACTTGGGGGGGGGGGGGGGGGGGGGGGGGGGGGGGAGCTGGACGACTGCCACTACACCTACTGCATCCGCGCTAGCGCCCTCGACCGCGTCCGAATCGAGACCATCCGATCGAGGCCATGCATATCCACCATGATATCCCCCATCATGTCACTATGGCATCCACCGTGATCTCCACCCCCGTCGCCTGGGGATGCGCAGTCCGCTGCCCTTTTTTTCGCGACCACGACTGCGCAATGAGGCTCTTGCCGCCTGCAATCAAAGGTGGACACTACCATCCCAGCTGTCCATTGTGTCATTGGCTAGTTCGACGCCTCACCTCGCCTTCTCACAGCCTCTGACCCGTCACACACGATCTGCTTTGTCGTCTGTGCTACAGCGTTGCCGTATTCGATCCAGGCCATGGCCAGCGACGCGCTGAGGAACAGGCAGCGCTTGCTTGTCTCGATGCGGGTCTGAAGAGTGCTCGCTTCCGACTTGGTACACCACACATGAAAATGCACAAAACACCCTACCACTACTATTGTATTGCCTATGCCGCATGCATCGAGTAGACGTCTCGCCTTATGCACCAACGACTCGGTGGCTGTCCAGCTGCATATGCGCTGCAAGGCATCCATCACTGGCTGTCCATATCTACGGGCTGGCCTTGGCGCGTCGCCCGGAAGGCAGCCTGCAGCCATCAATGCATGGCAGTCAAGACATGCTGCTATCATGGTCTGCTCGATGATGTGATTGACGCCGCGGCTTCGGACCTTCCATGTAGATCCCTTGTCGTGAACTCATCGCTTGGTCCAAGTCGCTTTCAGAGGCTAGCTTCCGCCCTGCAGCAGTTCACCTTTACTTTTACACCCAAGTCTCGTCTCGCCCTTCAAGCGCACCAATGCCAAGGTTCACAAGGCCCTTCCCAAGAGTGACCACAGGCGCCAAGTTGACCCTTTGTCGTCGCAGCACTTCACCGCCAGTCAGAGTGGAGAGAGGCGTGCGTGGTATATGATAGTATAGCACAGCCGAGGTCGGACATGGCATGGCATTGAAGCCATCATCATATCCCACTGTGCTTTCTCCAGACGGCTTACGGGGGAAGCAATGTCGACCTCCGAGGACAGCTTGTGGAGAAGAGGGCGAACGCCATTGGCCGAGTCCCCATGGCTTCGACATGGCCGCTGCCCGCAGTGCACCTCCGAAGCACATTCGCGACGGCCACATATAACTGACGCCCCTCGTTCGCACTTGCCGGCAGCTCCAAAGAATATAGCAAATCCACTCTGACTCATCTTGACTCTCGCGACACATCCCTCGGTAGTTTCGTCATAGATACCTAGCACCCCACACCCACACCCACACCCCATTTCGCGCCCCGCCACCCGCGCCTCCCTCCGCAAACACAAACGCACACATCGGCCTCAAAGCCCGTCGCAAGCCGCCCTCTACTTGCGCCACACCGTGCCTCTGTCTGGCTTGTCCGACGACCAACAATCGCTTTCCGGCGACTTGCCACCTTGCTCCTTCTTCGCGCATCCCACTCGCATACCGACAACCGATATACGTAGACGCCTCTGACCCGACCGACGACTACAGCTAGCCACGCAAACACCGCCGACCAGTCGCCTTCGGCCCCTTTCCCTTCGAGTCGTCCCCAGCTTTACAGCCGGCACCTTTAAACACGCTTTGACCCCTTGAGGTTGAGGCCAGGTGCTACTCGTACAAGCTTCGGATCGCTCCTCCTTCCTACCGGCACATGAGCGGCTATCTCTGGAAATACTACCTCGAAGATGATGTCGACAACTTTCGACATGTCCTCGCAACCCCCACGCATACGGCCCGATCGGCAACGCAGAAAAGCTCCGCTGGCTGGCAGGGCGGAGGGTTTGCCACAGCAGTGAACAATAGTCCGGGAAGCTATAATGCATCGCCGATAACGAGTGCCAAGGGCCGCAAGATGGGCATGGGTGCAGCTGCGAACCTCACTCGATTCGATATCAACAGTCGTGATGTCGCGGGAATGACTGTTTTGCACCATGCTGCCTCATCGACCGCGGAGAGCGCTGTTGAATTTGCGCAAGCGCTGCTACAACATCCCTGGACCGATGTGTACATACAGGATGCGGAGAATGGCTGGACTGCGCTCCACCGAGCCTTTTACTTTGGCAATATTGCCATCGCACGCCTCATTCTGAATCGCGATACGCAAGACATTCTGGGTCAAGGTTCGAGTGGGTTTAATCAGCATGCGCGGGGTCTGGTCAAGATCAAAGACAAGGAAGGATATGGTCCCCTGGATCTGTTCTCCATGACTATCAAGGATCGGACTTTGCGACCAGAAGAAGCCCCCGTCTTCGATTCTGAATCAGACGACGAAATGGCTCACGGAGACAGCGGCGACGTTGATGACGAGATGCGTAACAAGTCGATTGCCCCACCTGTGCTGCTCGAGGGTGATGAAGTGTACACTTTTGGCAGCAACAAGAACGTCACTCTTGGATTTGGTGATGAAGATGACCGCCAGTTTCCGGAGCGCATCACTTTGCGCAGACCAGATCACCTCCTTCAGCGTTTCTATAGGGAGCACCGCGAACGACAGAATCAGTATTGGGCTGCGACGGGCGCGCCAATGCTGGATTCTGGACTTCTCCAAGCGCGCAGTACTGTACATCTTCCAACTCACATTCGGAATACTCCAATTGTCATCCAAGACGTAAGAATGTCGAAGCTGCACACCGCTGTCTTGACTACTGACCCTGTTTCCAATCTGTACATGTGTGGTCACGGTCCAGGCGGCCGCTTGGGCACCGGTAACGAAACGACCAGATACCAGTTCACGTGCATCGAAAGCGGCGGATTAGGCCAGAAGAAGGTTGCTGCTGTCGCCTTGGGGCAGAACCACACTTTGGCCATTACCGAAGAGGGCGAGATCTATTCCTGGGGTAACAATGCATACGGACAGCTAGGTTATGCGCTGCCGAAGCCGGCAGTGAAAGACGACGATCCGATTTCGACCATTCCTCGACAGATCTTTGGACCGTTGAAGCGAGACATGGTTACAGGTATCGCCGCATCTCGGATACATTCGGTTGTTCACACTGCGACATCCTTGTATACCTTTGGCAAGAATGAGGGCCAACTTGGTATTGTTGACTCAGACGCTCGGTCGTTGGAGATGCAAGTTATTCCCAGGAAGATTGCCGCAGCCCTGTTTTCCAGTCCCATCCACTCAGTCTCAGCCATCGACGGTGCTACGGTATGTCTTCTGGAGAACCGTGAAGTTTGGGTGTTTGCAAACTATGGCTATGCGAAGCTCAGCTTTCCCTTGGACGGCTTCACCAGCAACTTCCTCAAGGAGAGCTGGTTGACTACAAAGTACGATACTGCGCCAAATAGGATCACCAAGGTTACATCTGGTGGTGACACCATCTGTGCACTATCTACTTCTGGTGAAGTCTTCACAGTCGCTGTCAGTCGGCGCTCAGAGGGCACGCAAGACGCCGGCACATCGACCACGAATCCGAAGCAAATCAGAGGAGCCTTGTCTGCACCCTTCCGAATTTGGTCGTCTAAGAAGAGCCACATGGCAGCAAGAGATGTCGATGTCGACCAGGACGGTTCCATCATCTTAACCACCGAGGTCGGTAGCGTCTGGAGACGTACGAAACGAGCGACTATCAAGAATGCAAGCCTCACTGCTGCTGTCGAGTCCAAGCCGAAAGACTACAAATTCCAGCGTGTGTCAGGCTTGACCCGGGTGATTGCTGTTCGCGCCTCCGCATTTGGTGCATACGCTGCGATTCGCAAGGACTGCGACGTGACCAGAAACCAGATAGGTGTGGACGAAGCTGGACTTTGGGATGACTTGGCCCCTTTGCTCTCTTTCCACGAGTTGACAAAATACGAAGAAACATCGGATGACGAAGAGCCTACACCCCGATTTTGGACCCGAGCCTCAGAAGCGCAAAGTCTTCGCAAGCGTGTCTTGAAGTCCAAGGACCTAGAAGCGGAAATGACTGACATCCTGCAACCTTTGTTGACCACACCTGATAGGACGTACAATATAGAAGTCGGCTCTACTCTGTCCGATGTCCGTATACCTGTTCATGAGTTTATCTTGACTGGACGCAGTCGTATTCTACGGGATGCTCTACTTGACTTTCAGATCAAGGGCGCCGACTATGCAGTACCTGACCTGCTCACTGTCAAGGCAGAGGGTGGTAAAGTCCTGGTACTCTTCCAAGGTCTTGATTTCCTCACAATCTTCAACCTCGTTCTCTACGCCTATACGGACTCTGTTGTGGACTTCTGGAACGTTACTCGGCACCACCCTACCTTGGCGCATAGATACCGTTCGGTACGGACAGAACTGATGAAGGTTGCTTCTCGTCTCGAAATGCGACAGCTCGAGCCTGCTGTACGTCAGATGGTCAAACCACGGAGATCCTTACACATGGATTTGGAACTCGCCATCAAGGATCAGTCTTTCTTTGAGAGCGGCGACGTCATCGTCGACCTTGCTGATGGTCAAATGCTGCTGCATTCGGATGTCATCTGCCAGCGTTGTCCTTTCTTCGAAGGCTTGTTCAGAGGCCGCGCTGGTGGTCAGTGGCTTGCAGGAAGGCGGACCGAGGAATCCCCGCACATTCATATTGATCTGACGCACGTTGAGACTCGTCTCTTCAAGCTCATTGTTCGTCACCTATATACTGATGCTGGCGAAGAGATTTTCGAGGACGTCACAAGCGAGGATTTAAATGATTTGTTAGCACTAGACGAGTTGCTCGACCACGTCATGGATGTCATGTCTGTTGCCAATGAATTGATGCTGGATCGTTTGTCACAAATCTGTCAAAGACTGATAGGTCGCTATGGTATGTATACATATTGATCTTACTGAATATTCGCTTATTGGACGACAGTTAATGCTAGGAACGTATGCTCTCTACTTACAGCAGTTGCTCCCAGTTCGGTCGCTGAATTCAAGGACGCAGCCCTTGAATACGTATGCCTGAGCTTGGAAGCAGTAATGCAAAATGGATCATTAGATGAACTTGACGAGGACTTACTGTTGGAGCTCAACCAGGTCGCTCATGATAATCAGCTCGCCTACCTACCTTTTGCGAGAAGTGGACGAGCTGAGGCTCTTCTCTTTGATCGCTATCCGGAGCTCGCTGAAAGGATTGAACGAGGCAAGCGCGCCAAGGTCGATGCGATAGTACTATCGAACAAATACGCGGATGGCGACAATCTTTCATCTTCTTTCAGAGCCCAGAGCCTGGAAGAAGTGGCAGCGTCCCCACTACGTCAGCGCAACCGAAGAAGAGCATCTAGGGAGGCAAAAAGTCCAGTAACGTCGCCAGTGCTGAAAGGGAAAGCTTCCGCTCAAGACCTCATGTTCGAAATGTCAGATGGCGAAGATGACGATGGTATGTCAAAGGGCATCAAACCTCCACGGTTCACAGAGCAAAGCGCACATGAGAGAGGGGTAGAAACACCAGTCGGATCTCCTGAAACACCCTGGGGCACGATTCCAAGACCATCACCGCATACATTCGACAAAGGAGGAGACATACCGCTCAGGTCTGTCAGTCCTCTTCCTTCGCCAGTTATCAAGGAGGCAAGACCGCCTGGTCAGCCTTGGGGCACCACATCGCTTCCAGGACCTAAGCTTGAACTCAAGGACATCATGGCTCAAGATTCTTCAGCTACACCATCAAACTTGTCCATTGGCCTCTCACGAGGGGAGAGCGAACGGATCGCCAAGGCTGCGCATGCCAAAATGTCGCAAAAGGAACGTAAACGCCTACAGCAAGCCCAGCAATTCGGCACACCCACAGAGAAGCCACAGCCGGTGCCACCAGCCGTTTCTCCTTGGACAGCAGCAGCCGCGCATAGGAAGTCAAGCAATAGTCCTGTTGTGGCCGCGGCAGTGGAGCCATCACTGCCACCAAAGCCGTCGTCCCAATCTTCTCGCGCAACAAGCACACCTCAACTCACCATGCGACAGACCGTCGCAAAGAAAGGTGCTGCATCAAAACAAAAAGATAAACGAACTGCATCTCAAAGCCAAGATGCAATAGGAGTTGTGTCGCCTTCTCAAGCTCGTCCTACCGCTTCAGAAAGAGGCATGTCAGTCTCGACGGACCCTATTCCGACACCTCGATCTATCCGCCACATCCCGTTGCCGCAGCACTCGCCAACTTCTCCCAACCAGCATCTTAGTATGATGGAGATTCTGTCGTTGCAGGAAGCAGAGAAGTCATCGATACGTGATGCAGCAGCCAAGCGTAGTCTGCAGGAGATTCAACAAGAGCAGGAATTCCAGCAGTGGTGGGACCAGGAAAGCAGGCGTGTTATTGAGGAGGAAGAGCAAACCAAGAAGCTAGTAGACAAGCTTTCCAAGGCTACTAGCCGCGGTCGGGGCAAAGGTCGCAGTGGACGAGGCGGCGGCGGCGGCAAGGCCAAGGGCCAGGACAAGAAAGATGGTGAAGATGACGCCGAACGGGGCAAAGGGAAGTACGACACCAGCGCTGGGCTAGCCACCAAACTAAATCCACCACTAAAAGCGGGTTCTAAACAAGATGTCGATGGTCGCACACCTGGGCGCGATAGTGCAGCCAGAGGCGGCCGTGGCAGAATCGGCCGCGGTGGTCGAGGTGGCGCAAGGAGTGGACGTCCACAACATGGTCCACCGAAAGACGGCTTCGCCGCATCTGCGCAGCAGGAATAGGTTCCCACTCCACGGATGTGAAAGTTTAGGGGATTGTCCGTCATTGTATATAACGTAAAGTACCATCGAGCCGGCCAGACCATCGAGCCGGCCAGACCATCGAGCCGGCTAGACCATCGAGCCGGCTAGACCATCGAGCCGGCTAGACCATCGAACCGGCCACTTTTTCTTGGCGTCACGAACACCACGTACCAAATATTATGCTATCTTAATACAACATCAATTTATTGTGTAAAGAAGGTAGAATTAAACTTGCCCTTTAAGCCTATAGTTTACGTTAATTTTAGACCCTGCAACACACTACTGCTGCCTTTTTTGTATAATGCTAGCAGCTCTCTAATCAGCTTTATAAAACTATACAAATTAACTGTAAGGACTAGGCTTAACTAGGACCAAGCTATTCGCTAGTCGCTAGCTCTAAGCTAGAGGTTACAGAGATCCGTGCTAGTATATATATATACTACTCTAGACTAAGAATAACTATCTTAGTTATTAATCTTCTTTTAGGGTGTGGTGGTATAGTAGTCTAGAGCTATGTCCTTACACTACCAAAGAGACCTCAGACGATCTGGCCCGTATATATACACGCTAGTAGGGCCGTCACGAGGTAACCTGCCAGGATCACCTAATCATTAGGGTGATCCGCATGTCAATACTCTAAAACTATTATCCCTTCAGCGTTTGAAGAATAGTAACTAAGTTTTGCCTTTTAAGCGCTATCAATCAACTGCAAGACGATTCTTATATATGAGACGTTAGTACTGAGTTCTAGGAAGTGATTGCGTATTGTTCTAGGTGTTAAGTTAGGTATATTTAGTGTTGTTAGTAATGTAGAGGTAGTTGTGGAGGTAGAGAGGTAGGTAGCTTCAAAGCTTCGAAGTTGTTAGTTATGGCCCGTGCGTCAGTGCCAAGGCCCAATTTGCCACCAGGTACTTGAATCAGGGGGGGGGGCCCAGAAGGCCGCCACACAGCACCGGTTTTTTCTTTTCATCCATGTCCATCCCCGTGGCCGCAACGCAGACGCCAGAAGCTCGCCCTACGTTTCGCAAAAGTGAGGCGGTCGTAATGCACTCTCCGATGCTGCTGCCCAATCACAGCGAGCCAAGGTGACTTGTGTAACACCCTAAACAAGAGCATAATTAACGCGCGCACAGACACGGTACCTAGTTGCTTGTGTGTACTCTGATTTAAGATTTGTAAAAAAGCTCGCCTCTCTAACTCACGCAATGATGGATAACCACACATAATACCTACCCTGCTCTGCATTTGTTTTCTCTGCTAGTGCCTACAAAAAATTCCAAGGTTCTCTTGCCTGCAATTACTTATATCAACTGTCGCAGAGCACTGCCCCACATGCTACGCTACCACCAGCAAATGACTCATCTGAGCTAAGCTGAAAAAAGAGCACGCGGCTTGTGCAGTCAGCTGACATAAGACAATAAGCACTACTTGCTAAGCAGTGTATATATAGCAGCACTTTTGCAGTTCTTCTTAGAACCAATCATAATTTCCTATTTATTCCTATACTCTCTCCTGCGACATAAACTTAATGATTATGAAGCTCTCTACCTTTGTAGCTCTATTTTCTGTTATATCAGCTGCTTCTGCTATTAATCTCGGGGTACGTATCTTATTCTAACAAGCTGCTATTGTCTATAGTATGTTTCGTAATTTTACTAATTTCTAACATTGTTAGAATTGCACGATACATCAAGCCGGCGACTATGGGACATGTGTACCCGAACATGAAGGGGGCACCATCCCAGCTTGTCCCTCTGTATGATATTTTCTCTATCAATAATATTACTTCCATGTAAGAGAATGCTAACGAATGTAGAAATATAAATGTACAAAGAAAGGCAACAGATGCTTGTATTCTACTGATAGAACATATGCGATATGCTCATAAGAGTAATGGTGTAAGGATATAGCTTCTATCTACTTACTACTACATACCTTAGGTTAGTTCTATACACTTCGAAGTATGTAGCTAGAGATAGAGGCCTGCCTTACTACTTGGCAAGCATTAGTACTAGCTAGGCGTAGCACTAGGCTTAGCGTCTATGTCACGGAGGGTTGTGTAATAGCTGGTTCCGCCAAGTTCGCTTATTATTAGCTTCCCTACGGGTAATTGTGCTTATAAGCTGCTCCTTACCTGCGAGGGGGCCTACAGGTATTATTGTTTAAAATATACACACGTTATTCTTTTAGAGCTATCTCTTACTATCTTTTGTAGTGTAAAGCAAGTAATATTGCCTAAAGCTACCTCTTACAGAATAATACCTCCTTTATAGGCTAATAGTCTAGAAATAGCTCTCTTAACGCGATCTAACACTTAAAGTAATTAAGGAAGCTAGAGCCTTACTACATCTTAACTCTCTAACCCTTCTTAAACCTTATTAAAACCTGCTACACCTAAAGAGCCTAGGGAGCGCACTTAAAGCGCACTAGCAACGCTTAAAGAGCGCATTAACACTATAAAAAAACAACATAATAAACTTTAATTTTATAATAATTATAAGAGTTAAAAGAAAAAGTAGCATAACTAAAAGAGGTTAAACAAGAAGAAATTCTAAATATACTAATAGTACTAACTATATTATTTTATGCGCAGAACGCACCTAGAGCGCTACTTACTACATATATATAATGCGCTTTAAAACCTAAAAACTTAGCTAAATACTAAAGTAAAACTCTTAAAAAATATTACAAGTTTACTTATTTTTACAAAGTAATATTTTAGCTACTACTATAAGAATTTAAGAAAAATAATAATAAAGTAATTTAAGTAATATAATATCTTAAAGTAGACTTTTAAAAGCTTTAGTATACTTACTATAAGTATTTTTTTAAAGTAAAAGAAAAAGTGCTAACTTAGAACTACTTTAAGTAATATAGCGTGTTTTATAAGCGAACTAGTAACCTAAGCAAGTTATTACTATTCTTAAAATCTACTATTTCTACTTTATAGGTGCAGAAGTTGTATCCTTTCTTACTACAGCATCTATAGTGCTTTGCGCCGCGCACCTTAGGCGTAGGCCTTTTACTAGCATTACGCTCTTTACCTACTTTTTTAGTAATTAAGTTCTATACTTTCTTTACTATTAAAGTTTTCTTTATCTAAGTATATTTTTATTTTTTTAATTAATACTCTTTAAGCTTATTAATTATACTTTATATATATATATATATATTTTATAATAATACTATATTATATGTAATCTACTACGCGCCTTTACATAGTTACTTAATTTTTTTATTTAATAAGCTTATAAAAAACTTATAATAATTTTATATTTTTTATTAAATAAATATAAACTGCGCTTTAATTTTATGCATATTATGTAGTATCTACAACTTTTATATACTTTATACTAGTAATAATAGTACTAGAGTTTATAACTTTATATTAAGCTTTAATAAAATAGCTTCTAAGTTATATAAAACTGGTTTAGTACTTTTAAACTTACTTTAATATTTTTTACTATTAAAAATTATTTAAAAGCTAGCTTAAATACTTAAA
Organism: Alternaria gansuensis; assembly: GCA_009289805.1. Classification (NCBI taxonomy): domain Eukaryota; kingdom Fungi; phylum Ascomycota; class Dothideomycetes; order Pleosporales; family Pleosporaceae; genus Alternaria; species Alternaria gansuensis. The sequence goes on along the minus strand of WBOK01000261.1, from coordinate 18,770 downwards.
GAAATAATTTTTTACTAATAAAATTAATAAAGTTATATACTAAAGCTAAAATTTAGTTATTATACTTATATTTTAATAGCGCAAAGTAACTAATATTGAAAGGCTATAGTAAGTATAATAAATATAAAAGTATATAATAAAAAATAATATTTTTTTTTAATAGAAATTTTAAAATTTAAGTAAGCTATAGCTTTAATAGCTATTAATTATAAGTAGCTAGTATATACTTATAGCACTTAACTCTATATACTTATTAAAGTGCTTTAACTAAGTAAAAGTAAGCTAATTATTTATTTAGCTATTAAAGCTTACTTTAAAAATTTAATTATATAGTAAGTTTTTAAACTCAATATTAATAAGTATACTACTTATAAAAATAATAAAAAGTAAAAGTAAGTAACTTATAGTTCTTACGCCTTAAATAATAGTAACTTACTTATAGCTGCCTAGTTAAATTTTTTTTAGCTACTTTTAAACTAGTAATTACTATTTATAATAAAATTTTATTTATTATAAACTTAGTTTTATTAAAATTATAAAAATTATTATTTATAATTTTTTAGTTTTATTTTATTTTCTATATTAAGTTAAACTAGCGCTAAATAGCTATAAAATCTTTATAGGCAGCTTACTAATAGTTATATAGTAAGCTTTAGCACTTTTAAAGTTTAAAAGTCTACTTAATAAAGTTATTAACTTAGTTTTTGCTAATAAAGTTGCTACTTTATAATTTAAAAAATCTATTCACTATTTCTTATATAATAAACTTTAAGAGTATAAGACTTTATATAAACTAGTTAAAAACTTTTTAAACTATAGCTTTTTTTTTAGTTTTAATAAGCGCTTTAAGTTTACTTTATAGTTATAATATATACGCAATTTAGCATATTAGTTAAAGAGAGTACTTTAGAGTATATTATATATTATTATAGCTTAGTTAACACTTTACACGCGTTGCGCTTTTATATCAAAAAGAGTAAGCTGTATATTAGCTTTAGTATATATATTTTAATATTACTATAGTTAAGACATTGCGCGATTGTTGCGCGCAGGTAGTGCGCTAGTTTAGCGTTACTAGCTTGCTTAGGTTACCGGTTCGCTTATGAAACACGTTATGCTTAACTTGCTTTTAGACTTTATTAACTGTAGCTTTAAAGTAGCAACTACACATGCGCACGCTATGTAGCAGAAAAACTAAACTATTTAATTATTTATAACTTATCTTAATGTCCTTAAAAATTACCTTCTAATATATACTAAGGTATAAAGAGTCTAGCACCTATTTATAAAACTAAGGCCTAAACTATAGCACATAATTACTAACTACTATTAAATCCCTGCAACTAAAGAAGACTTTATTACACTTAGATTTATACTTAAACAGAATTTACGCAAAGCACTTATTATATATAATTAGCCTAACTACAATACTTTTATAATAAAAAATACTTTTTTTATAGCTACTACACTAAACGCACTTAAGAAGTGCAAGAATAGTAACAATATTATATACTTTAAATGCTAAAAGAAAAGATACTACGCTAATAAGTACTAAAGCAATAACTTTAATAAGGTCCTAGTTAATATAAACTAAATAGAAAAAATTTAAGCCTTACTGTAAACTTAAAGTTAGTAAGGCGCGTGGTAATAAATATTTTACTAGAAATACAGCGCGTTTATTACGCACGTTTAGTAACTAAAGTAAAGAAAAAACCCTAGGTTATTTTAGACTTATAAGTAGATATTAGCTTTATTAGTTATAAAATAGCTATAGAAATAAATTTAAAACCTATTTAAAATGTAGAACTTCTCTGCCTAAGTTAAATTAGACCTTAAAGGTAGAATATATACACAGCATATAAGCTCTAGCTGCGCTTAATAAATAATAATAGCGTAGAGCGTATTACAAAAGTTACTATTAAATAAAGTAAACAAAGAAAGCGCATTACTACTGCTTAGCGACTTCTTTTTAAGCTAAAAAAGTACTTATATTAACTATAGATAACAGATATAGCGTTAAAAATATATAAAGGCAAATATTAACTTAGTAGCTACTAAGGCATTTTTAAAGAACACAAGACTTATAAACTTAAAAACTTACTTTTTAAAAGTACTTTAAAGTAATAGTTTAAGTATTAAGCTAGAAGCACATATACTAAACATATTTGTAGCGCAGGTTTAGCGTATACCTACTATATTATTAAACTACACTAATATTTTTTAAAATAATGCTGCTAAAACCCTTTTATAATTAAAAAGTTTAGATTAACGTATTTTACATGTAAGTAGCTAACTTAAGTAAGTAGCTAACGCTAAATTTCTGCAAAATTTTAAAATATTAAAGGTTTATATTTTGACAACAACTAAGTAAAATTTTCTGGAAATTTAATACAATTGCTACACTTATATAAGAAGAAAGTGTTAAAAGTTTTAAGAGATTTTATAAAGTTGTTGTAAAGATAGACTACTTATACCCCTATAAAACTACAAAACTAAGTATATTTCTTTTTATATGAAAGCTAGAGTTTTAAAATCTTATTAGCTTATTCTTTTAGTAGATAACGTGTTTTATAAGCGAACCGGTAACCTAAGCAAGCTAGTAACGCTAAACTAGCGCACTACCTGCGCGCAACAATTGCGCAATGTTTTAACTATAATAACATTAAAATATATATACTAAAGCTAATATACAGCTTGCTATTTTTAATATAAAAGCACAACGTATGTAAAGTATTAACTAAGCTATAATAATATATAATATACTTTAAAGCACTTTCTTTAACTAACGCGCTAGATTACGCATATAATATAACTATAAAGTAAACTTAAAGTACTTAATAAAACTAAAAAAAAAGGCTATAGTTTAAAAAGTTTTTAAGTAGTTTATATAAAGTCTTGTGCTCTTAAAGTCTATTATATAAAAAATAATAAATAAACATTTTAAATTATAAAGTAGTAATTTTATTAATAGGAACTAAGTTAATAACTTTATTAAGTAGACTTCTAAACTTTAAAAGCGCTAAAGCCAACTATATAACTATTAGTAAGCTGTTTATAAAGATTTTATAGCTATTTAGCGCTATTTTAACTTAATATAAAAAATAAAATAAAAATAGTAAGTTATAAATAATAAGATTTACAAGTTTAATAAAACTAAGTTTATAATAAGTAAAATTTTATTATAAATAGTAATTACTAGTTTAAAAGTAGCTAAAAAAAAAAATTTAACTAAGTAACTATAATTAAGTTACTATTATTTAAGGTATTTATTTTTAAGGTGTTAAAGGTGGTTGTTGTTGTTATAGTCAAAATAGAAGATAAGGTCTACGCGCTAAGCGCTTAGAGTAGAAAAGCTTAGACTACTAAGCAAAAATTAGGGTTAAAAAAATTTGCTAAAAGTACCAAAAAACAATACTAATTAAAACGTGTTTAACAGTAATTGCTAGCCTATAGCTAGCAACAAGATTACAATAGAGATAAAGGAGGAGAGTAAAGACATATACGTTACTGCAGCAGGAGCCTGTAATACTTCTTTATAAAAGCTTCTTACTTACTACTTCTTACTTTTAGCATTTCTTATACTATACAGTACTGCATGCAAACAACTTGTATATAAATAATATAATGCTTAGATTATTTTTTTCCCCCTAAAGCTAGCGTTTACTATTATTAAGCAGCTACCTCTGTTAGTTAAAAAGAAGCTAGTAGTAATAGTTCTTATAGTAGTTAAGTTAGTTCAGAAATTAAAATATAACTATAGTTAAGACATCTTTAATACGTCTAGTGTTATAAATATTAAAGTTACAGCAAAGACTATAAAAGACTAGTTTAGCTAGTACACTATATATACTATATATGTTAATAGTTTAAGTGTAGTAAAAATATATTACTTTAGCAATCTCCTCCTGCGCAAATATAACTTTAGTAAAAAGACTTAGAAGTAGCTTTGCAAAAAGCAAAGGCGTGTTAAAATAGCTATTAAGTAGCTAAGATAAACTAATAAGTAGGAGAATTTTGTAAGTTGCTTTTAGAGATAAGAGAGCTGTGTATAGATAGTAATGCTGTTATTATTTATTTATATTTAAGAATAGGCACTAAACGCCGCAACTGCAACACTGCTAGAATAGCAACAGGACAATAGAAGTTGTAGTTAGTAGTAAATAGTTAGCAGTAAATAGTTATTAGTTAAGAAGGTTAGTTAGAAAGATATTACGCATTTTTGTTTCCGTTTAAACATATTATACACTAATTACTTGCCGGTAATGTTAAACAAGGGGGCATAGGCCTAGATACGTATTGTTAGCAATAAATCTTTTTTTACTAAAAAGGTATCTACAAAATGTGTAGTTACATTAAAAGGTTGTCTTAAAAGGCTGAAGCTTATTTAAGGTATAAAAGCTATAAGTTACTTACTTTTACTTTTTATTATTCTTATAAGTAGTATACTAATTAATATTTAGTTTAAAAACTTACTATATAATTAAATTCTTAAAGTAAGCTTTAATAGCTAAATAAATAATTAGCTTACTTTTATTTAGTTAAAGTACTTTAATAAGTATATAAAGTTAAGCGCTATAAGTATATACTAGCTACTTATAATTAATAGCTATAAAAGCTATAGCTTGCTTAAATTTTAGAATTTTTACAAAAAAAAATATTATTTTTTATTATATACTTTTATATTTATTATACTTACTATAGCTTTTTAATATTAGTTACTTTGTACTATTTAAGTATAAGTGTAGTAACTAAATTTTAGCTTTAGCACGCAACTGCGTTAATTTTATTAATAAATTTTTTTTTAAGTATTTAAGCTAGCTTTTAAATAATTTTTAATGATAAAAAATATTAAAGTAGGCTTTAAAAGTACTAAACTAGTTTTATATAACTTAAAAGCTATTTTATTAAAGCTTAATGTAAAGTTATAAACTTTAGCACTATTATTACTAGTATAAAGTATATAAAAAGTGTAGACACTGCATAATATATGTAAAATTAAGGCATAGTTTATACTTATTTAATAAAAAATATTAAATTATTATAAGTTTCTTATAAGCTTATTAAATAAATAAATTAAATAGCTAAGTAAAAGCGCGTAGCAGATTGCATATAATATAGTATTATTATAAAAAAAACAGGCGCGTATATAAAGCATAATTAATAAGCTTATAGAGTATTAATTAAAAAAATAAAAATATACTTAGATAAAGAAAACTTTAATAGTAAAGAAAGTATAGAACTTAATTACTAAAAAAGTAGGTAAAGAGCGTAATGCTAGTAAAGGGCCTACGCCTAAGGTGCGTGAATAGATTAGCTTACTATAATTTTTAATAAGTGCGTTGCGCGTTGCGCGATTGTTGCGCGCAGGTAGTGCGCTAGTTTAGCGTTACCGGCTCGCTTAGGTTACCGGTTCGCTTATAAAACACGTTATAGCGATTGTATTAAATTTTTAAAGAATACTACTCCGTTATTATTAAGATATAGACCTTTAATATTTGAAAAATTTTACAAGAATTTAGCGTTAGCTACTTGCTTAAGTTAGCTACTTGCTTGTAAAACACGTTACGCAACTTCTATTTAATAAAAAAAAAACCTCTCTATAGCTTTTTTTATACTTTCTTCTTTTGTAAACTTTAAGTGCTCTGTAAATATATTAAAGAAGCACTAAGAAAGAGGTAGAATTACTATAGTACTAGCTCTATAGGCGCTTTTATACTGTTTATATTAAAGAAAGATAAGACTTTTTGCCTTTGCGTAAATTACTAGGGTCTTAACACTATTATAATAGAAAATTATTACCTGCTTCTTTTAATTAGAGAGATACTAAACCGCCTATTAAGTATATGTTACCACACAATATTAGATCTTAAAAACGCCTTCTATTGTCTAAAGATTAAAGTAGAGGATAATTAAAAAACTACTTTCAAAATATAATATAGATATTTTAAATATTTTGTTATGCTTTTTAGGCTTAAAAATGCTATAGCAAGTTTCTAAGCATATATTAATAAAGCTTTAAGAAGGTACTTAAATTATATATACGTAGTTTATCTAGATAATATTCTTATTTATACCTACAACAATAACATTGCGCTATACTAGCGTGCTATACGCGCTGTTCTTAACTCTTTATAAAAAGCAAAGTTATACATAAATTTTAAAAATTACATATTTGCTTTAAGCAAAGTTTATTTTCTAAGATTTATTATTATAAGAAGCAGCATTTGCGCAAATTTAGCGCACGTTACTACTATTAAGTAGTAACTTACACCTACTAGTATTAAAAAGCTATAGTCTTTTTTAGAATTTGTAAACTTCTATTAACATTTTATTAAAAACTATCCTATAGAAACAGTACTTCATATAAATATCCTAAAAGGGAAATAGGCGTTTTACTAGAATAAAGACACATATGCTGCTTTTATAAAGCTAAAGCAACGCTTTATATATACGCCTATTCTAAGCTACTTTAAAAATATACGCGCAATTTATATTAAAACAAATACTTCTACTTTTGCTATTTTGAGTATAATGTCCTAACTATTTAGATACAAAAAGTAGCATCTTATTACATTCTACTTATAAAAACTACAAAACAATAAGCTAAACTATAAAGTATATAACTTTAAACTTTGAGCTATTATATAGAGTTTTAAGAAATAGTAACACTACTTAAAAATTACTTAACACACTATTTAAGTGTTAATAAATTATAATAACCTGCGCTCTATACGCGCTATATAGAAGCTAAACTAGCATTAAGCACGCTAAGCTCTATACTTAGGGGCTTTTAATTTTAAAGTTAAGTACTGCCTAGAGTATATAAACTCTGCAGATAGACTATTAAAAAAAGTAGATTATAAATAAAATAACTTATTATTAACTTAACTATTGCCTATACTGCAGAACAAACTTCTAGTAAAAGTAGAGTATAGTAGAATAAAAAGTTTTACAACTTAGCCTAGCTAAAAAGGCGCATATAAAATGCATGTAGCTAATATTTATAGAATAAAAGGTATCTATACTACTAGTGCTATAAAGTACATACTATGCGTACTATACTTACTAGCTAAAGTATTAGTTAGTAGTAAACTTATAATAGTAGAGTTAAAAGCTTTAATAAATAAACTCTGACTAAGCAGCTTACTAAGCCGTCTATCCTAAAGAAGAAGTTCTTGGCTCTTCAAATCACTAACTCTCTTAGGTATAGCCTTTCTAGGTATAGAAATATAAAGGTTCAAAAACAACAACTTTTTTGACATGTTTTTTTCTTATCACCCCTCTGTAAAAAGTAGTAGTAAAGTCGCAGTAAGCCGTATAAATTTCTTTATAAGTTTCTATAACAGGCACCTCTATTATATTATCTTAAACTATAATAAACTAGGGAAGCACAGTAGAGCAGTTGCAAGTAGTTAGCTTAGTAAATCTTTTAAGTAGAAAAAGTAGTAAAACTGAAGCTTATTTTCCTTTACATATTTACTTTATCTATTTAGCGATAAGAACTACTTTTTGCTTGTCTTCTAGCTAGTTATTCTTATCTTCTTATTTTTTAATAAGACTATTTAACAATTTAATACCTGCATTCTTACGCTACTATAGGTACACTAGTATATACTTATAGAATTCTAGTAGCATTTTTATATAATTGTTTATATTCTTATTATTAAACAAAACACTGCTTTAAATTATCTTTGTACTAAAGCCTTCTATTATTGCATACTTAAAATTAAGGTTAATATACTTGTATCGGCGCAGGCAAGACTTACGGATCAGTAATGGCAGAAGGGATCACGGCAAGGCATATGGGAGTGTGTTGTGATCCACAAAAGAGCCTTGATTTAAGTAAGACACCTATAGGCCTTGTACAAAAGGATATTAAAAATCTATAGAGCAACTATAGGTCCTAGGCTGTCTTTATACTTGCAATCTAGAATAGGACTAGTATAGGTCTAATACAGATAAGATCTAGAAACAATAGTAAGAATAAAAGAGTTGTAACGTGTTTGTTACACTACCCCTCCTCCTAGTTATTAGCTAGTCCTATAGCTGTGTATACTCTTTAATATGTTTATTATTTATTTGTTAACTTTATAACGTCTTTTTATTATTATTGTAGACTTCTAATGTGCAGTTACTGCAACTACAACCTAGAGCAGCGTTAGACTAGCCTTAAGCATTTGCTATTTTAATATTATAATAATAAGTTACGTTTAATTTTTCTGCCTTTCTAAAACACTATACACACACACATACATACACATATACATATATATATATATACTATACTGCTACGCTACCTTTTAGAGGCTTTACTAAAAGCGTATTACTTTATTTACTTATAGTTAGTGCGCGCCTTTGCGTAAAGCATTCTTAAAGTTAAATATTAGTTTAACTTTAAGACGTCTAAGAAATACGCTTATTACGCATAGTAGAAGAAAAAGTACTCCTTTATAAGTTTAATATATTTTAACTCTTTAAACTTAAGGTTAACTTAGTTAGGTACTAGAGTATATTAAAGAGGAGTTCTTTAAACTTTTTACTACTATAGACTTTCTTACTACTATAAAGCACAAAAAGAATTTAGCAAAGGACTGCCTCCCTACTAAAAGGTAAGTGTAGGTAGCAGCTTTTGTCCTAGCTTAAAAAGTCTAGGTAATAAAAAGCTGAGAGAAGAAGCTATTTATAGCTTTAATTTTAGTTTTAACTTACTAAGTCTTTTTAAAAATCTAAGATACTGTCTATTTACTAAACAGCTAAGTTGCCTCTTTAGAGGCCTTTACTTGCTAGGGTAGAACTAGTAGTAGTAGTCTAGTTGCTTTGCTAGGGGAGGAGAATAATAAGGAGCGCCTCTAGAGAGAGGCAGAGAAGGAGAAGGAGAGCAGTAGGCTTTCTTTTAGCTCCTCCTTCTTTTATAAAGAGAAAAAGTAATCCTCCCTAGATCTTTAAGTAAGAGTAGAAGGTAAAAAAAGAGTATAAAGTTAGTTTAGAGAGAGGGAAAGAAAGAGAAAAGGTCTAAGAGTAGACTAGTTGTTTTACTAGATACTTATTAAAAATATTTTTTCTTTTTTTATATATATTGTTGTCTTGCAGTAAAGTTATATTCTTTTTTTTTATTTTTAAGCTATAATTTACTTTGCTAAAGACTTTAAAAGACCTAGACGTGTAAAGTTTCTTTTATAAAAAGCTTTTAGTTTATAAGAAGCCTTTATAAAATTTAAAGCTAAGTACTAAGTTAAGTTTAAATTATAGCTAACCTAGCTAACCTAGTATTTTAACTTTAAGCAAAATACTTTGCTAGCAAAAATCTTATTAACTTCTTATTTTTTTACGCCTTAAATTAGGGTAGGCGCTAGCTTTAGAGCTTTTTATTTTAGGAGTAAGTCTTAAAAATTTTACACAATAGTTCTAGTGTAAAAATATTATAAATTTAAAACTTCTTTAGTAACTTAAAGTAATAAAGGTAGCTAACTTTTTTAATAACTTTAAAGAAGCCTTTTTATTTAGCTAATAGCTTCTAGCTTAAGTAATTAGTTGCAAGGCTCTTTGTATCTAAAAAAACCTTATTTTTTACATCTTAATTAATTAGGCAGTAGTAATAATTTACTATAGTTTATATTTAGTTTTAAGCTTTTACTAAAGAAGTTTTTGCTGTTTCTTAAGCGTTGTGCATTTAAGTAGCTATAGCTAGCGCGTCTTTATAGTTTATTTTGTTAGTTAGTATAAGAGTGTTAGCTAGCTACTTTTAGTCCTAGCTCTATCTAGAATTAAATCTATAAAAAATCTAATACAAGGATATGCCTAGGGCAGAATAAGGTAAAGAAATTTATGCTCTATTAATTAGAGGTAGTAGTCTACTCTAGTTATCTTAGTAGTAAGATACAAACAGCTAAAGCCTCTAGTTAATATATTTATTTATAATTTTTATCTAGCTATCAGTCTTTTTATAGTAAGCTGTTAATAGCTTAACCTTAACGCCTAGAATTTAATAGAACTTAGACTAGAAACTAAATATAAATTAAGAACCTTAGTTAGAGATTATAGTGTTAGGTATATAGCTAAATTAGTATACTTATTAAATAAATAATTTAGCTATACTTCTTGCGTTAATTATTTTATAATAAGAGATAAAGATAGCCTATTTAAATAAACAATTAATTACAACTATAATTTAATTATAACTAGTCTTATTTAGAAAAAATTCTTTAAATTTAATATATAAATGTTGTATTAGACAGTTAAAAATTAGTAAGAGGTAAATTATTTCTAGAATTTAAGTCTATTTTAAATATACCTTGTAATAGTTAATGTAGTTCTGTATATACCTCTTATAGGTAGCTTCTATACCTTTTTAGTAATATTTTAGGGCAATTAGCTAATAAGTTTTAGTAGCGCTAAAGTAAGCTAAGAAGACTTAGTTGTGTGCCTCTTAGATTATCTATATATAAAGTATAAAGTTAAGTAGTACATAAAGTTAGTTTACGTATAAAAGTATTTTATTTTTAATTTAGTACTTGTTTAGCAATAAGTTACGCTCTTTTTTAAATATAGTGTAGTTTATTTGCAAGACAAATTTAATTAATTCTAGTAAATCTAAAATTATAGGCTTTAAAGTAGATTCTACTACACGCAGAAACAAAGTCTAAGCGTAAAGTTAAGTAATATAAGTAAGAGCAAGATTAGAGTTGATTTAGTTATTAAGTTAGTGCAGTCTAAGTAAGACTTATAAATAATTATTAGTTTTTGCAAACTTTAAGTTTTCTACATCCTACTTACGTTATAAAAGAATATCTACACAGGCGTTATCCTTTCTAGGTATGTATTAAATGTAGAAAGAAAATAGAGCAAGTTCCTTAGCCTAACGTACTTAAGTACTTAAGTAAATAATAGTCTAAATACACGTTAATTCTAGAGTAGGCTAAGGCTAATTTAGCTTACTACTTGCTAAACGCTATAACAATAGCAAAAAGTTCTTTATTATAAATCTTCTAATTTAGTTTAGACCTAGATAAAACCTTACTAAAAACGCTACTAGACTTTATTTTTTATTTAGTTGTTTTTAAAAAAGTACACTTACTACAACACTATTAAATACGTTAGTCTCTACTTTAGTATTATATTTAAGGTAATAGTAGCATAAAGTAAAAATTTCTAGTAATATAGCTTTTAACTTTCTAAAGGCCTCTTTATAATCTAAATCTTATATAAATAAAATTAAAAAACTTTAAAGTACAAAAAGCAGTTTTACAACTTATAAGTATTTAAGTACAAATTGCTAGTAGAACTTTATAAACTTAAAACATAATTTTACACTTATAATAGTAGTAAGTTGTGCCTAATTATTAAGGGGTTCTACTTTATTAAGATTTACCTCTAGCCCTTAGTTTATTAAGATATAGCCTAGGTACCTTGTTCTTGTAACATAAAATTCGCTCTTTTTAATATTAACTTAAAGGCCTGCTTACTATAATCTTTCTAAAACCTTTTATACGTAGAGAACATGTTCTACCTTTAATTTAGAGTAGATAAAGATGTTGTCTAGGTAAACTATACAGAAGTTATCTAAATACTTAATTAACATATTATTTATATAACGTTAATAGATAGCAGAGCTATTATATAATCTAAATAGCAACACCTTAGACTTGTATATTCTATATAAGGTTTAAAAAGTAGTGTACTTCTTAGAGTCTAAGTCTATCCTAATCTTATTAAAAGCCGCGCGTATATCTAACTTAGTAAAAAACTAGGCTCTATATATTTAGGCTAACAGCTTATTAATACGCAAGATTAAATATAAGTCTTTTTAAGTAACTGCGTTAAGTTTATAATAATTAACACAAATTTAAATATCTCTGTTAAGCTTTTAAATATAAGGAATAAGAGAGGCAAAAAGGCAATTGCTAGAATTAATATATCTTTTCTTAAGGTTATCTATTATAAACGTTTTAGTAGCTTTAAGTTCTTTAGTACTCTACTTATATAAAAGGCTAAACTAATTTAGTAGTAGTTTAGTAAGTACAATCTTGTAGTTGTAAGAATAATATTTAGGTAGTAAGTCTACTATAGTTTTGCTAAATACGTCTTAGTATAAATAGTAAATAGATAGAAGTTAGTCCTAAATTAGTTTAGCGTTGTTAGACTATTAAGTTCTATATAGTCTTTTAATAGATAATTAATTTTATAAATACTTGTTGTAAAAAACTTGTTCTCTTTCTATTTTATTAAATAGTAGAAGGTGTTTGCTAATATAATAGCAATGTAGGAGGTAAAGTCTAATTAAATAAGATTTAGTTTAGAAGTAGCAACTTTAGGAGTAAAACAAGTTTTTAAAAGCTAAAAAAGGCTACAAATTCTTTGTATTAAACACGTTATAAAGCTTTAATTTTTTAAGTATTTATCTTTTTCTTAAAGCACGTTTCTACGCTAAATATCCTCCTAAGCAACCTTATTATTAGTAGATTCCTTTAACTGCATAAAAATAAAAAAAGTAAAATTATATATAGCAAGATATTTTGCAAGCTACACAATTTAGTTCTAAACTGCGTTTAGTAATAAGTTAAATTACTAAAGCTATTTAATTTTAATAATATAATCTTGCGTACTTAAATCTATAATAATAAAAGAATAGTTAAGAATTTTTCTACTATTAATTTAGATATAAAGATAAATATAATTATCTACTCTAGTTTAGATTTAGTTCTAGAATCCTTTTATAAAGACTTTAAAAGGTAGTCTTTAAATAGAAACTTAAAGAAATTAGAAAAGGGTGTAAGTAATAAGGGAATTTAGAAATAAAAACTTTTAAGCTTTAGTATTAATTAACAATTATAGCTAAGCACTGTAACCTTTTAAATAAAGAATAGTAAAAACTCAGAAATGCTTTTTTTTAAACAAGTTTAATAGATTAATTTTAGCAAGATTATACTTATACAGGCCTAGGCTAGAGTGTTGTATAAGGCGTCTTTATTTCTCTTACGTTTCTAGTCTAAGTAATATTTTACAGCTTTAGAGTATTCTTCCTGTTTAATTTTAATCTCTTTTCCTTAAAGAGTAGTATAATTGCTTATAAAGTAACTAGGTTTTCTACACTTAAAACAAGTATTTAATAAAGGCTTATTATTAAAAGAGAAAGTTTTAAATAAAAATCTAGGCGTGCTTAAAGTAGCGCAAGTAGGGGTTAAAGTTAAGTTAAAAAAGGAACTAGTGTAAGAAGGCCGCGCGTTCTAATATTATTAAAGGTAAGGCTTTCTTAATAGTACTAAAGTATACACTAGTTTACTATTTATTGTTAGTTTAATAAGAAAATTGCGTTTTTTTATATTAAAAGTAGTAAGGTGCTGTACTATTTTATTAAATAAGTTGTTCTATAAGTATTTAAATCCTAAATTTAGGGCGCACAAGGCGGGGGTAATTTTCTTTTATAAGTAGAAAAACTACTCTAACTTAGAAATAAACTCTTTAATAGCAGTACTAATAAACCTTACTTTAAATGCTAAAAACGTTTTTTTTTATTTATAACTAGGTAGTAGAAAGCTGTATAGCTTTCTGCCTATTTATTACTAAATACAAAATATAATTTAAGTAGCGTAATTATTTCTTCTACATTTTTAAACTATTCTATAACTAAAGTAGCTAAATACTAAGGTTTAAGGTATTCTTTTATAATACTAGTAGTATGTCCTTACACAAGAGCTATGCAAGCTTGTTTTATTTAGTAGTAATTTAAGTTAATCTCTAATTAGTCTTTTATTAAAGCCTGCTATTAGCAGAACGTAGGGTTAGTTTTATTATTAAAATTTTTAATAGTAGGCGTGTGCTCTATAAGCTTAATATGCAAGGTCTTAAGGGTAACAAAAATATACTATGTTAGTTAGCTTGTTAGTATATTTGTTTTTGTTAGCAGTGTTTTAGTAGTTAGTATAGTTGTATTCTTAAAAAGTGTAATTTCTTATATTAACTACGCAACTTGTGTATTTAAGCAGTTAATTTTATCCCTATAAAGTTTAATAAGATCTTCCTTTAAATTTACTTTTTTTTTTTTTTAACAACTAGTTGCTTACTAGTTGCTTTATCCTGCGGGGATTATTGTTAACTCTAGTAGTAGGTTAATTTTTAGACAGGCTCTAAAAAAGGTCTAGGGTTGTTCTAGTTCGCTATTAGCGTTTAATTCTAATACTAATAAGTTGTTAGTAGTCTCTATGTTTTTACCTTAGCGCACTACGCAACTTTTCTAAAGAAATTTGCCTTATTATTAAGGTTAAAAGTTCTAAACCTAAAAGCTTTAGTTAGTAGAAGATTTAAGAGATCCTACTTAAGGTGTTGTTAGACTTAACAGTATAAAGCTTCTAGTTTATTTCTAGAAAGGCTTAGGCTTAAGCGTAGTTTAAATAAATAGCTGTAATATTGTTTTAAATACTGTTACTAGCTAGGATGAAATTTTTAATATAATGTATTAGCGCAGGCAAGACTTATAGATTAGTAACAGCAAAAGGGATTACAGCAAGGCATATAGGAGTGCGTTGTAATTTACAAAAGAGCCTTAATTTAAGTAAGACACCTATAGGCCTTGTATAAAAGGATATTAAAAATCTACAGAGCAACTATAAGTCCCGGGCTGTCTTTATACTTGCGATCTGGAATAGGACCGGTGTAGGTCCAATACAGATAAGATCCGGAGACAACAGTGAGGATAAGAGAGTTGTAACGTGTTCGTTACAATACTTAGAGTATATTTAGTGGCCTTTTTTTAGCAAACTTAACGTAGTAAAAGCAAGAAATTAAAGTATATTTCTTATAAAGCATTGTGTATTACAACTAGTATTTTAAGTCTATACGTATAGCCTATTAACTAAGCAAGTAGTATATATTACGCAACTACTAAAAGCTTAGTCTTCTAACTATATATTATAAATAAAACTTGTACATTTAAAAAGTTTTTAAATAACATTATCTAGATTGCTAAGCTGTTACAGCTATATATAGATGTTAGTAATTATATTTCTTATGCGTTAAAATTTCTCTACCTGTAGTTAAAACTCTATAGTGTTAATGGTCTTATTCTAAGTAAAGATAAGGTAGAGGTTAGGTTAAAATAGTTAATATTAGTAGCTTAGCAGATTCTTATCTTGCTTAGTTAGGCAATATTAACTAGTAAAAAGCTTACAGATAATAGAATTAAATTATAATTACTACTAACAGCTTTGCTATATATATAGTAAGAGCAGATACTTATTAAGTATATTAGAAGGTATAGCTCTCTTAAACAGACCTATAATACTTATAGCAATGCGCTTACAAATAAAGCATACTTATTTATATAATAAGTTATTAAAGTTATAGAGTTGTTTATTATTAACTTCTTAATACTATTTCTTAAAAACTTTAATATAATTAGAATTAGTAATCAGCTTCTTTATATAGGCATGCTTAAGTAGCTTAAGGAACGCTTAAGTAAAATTTATATTGTAGCATGTTATTCTAAAAGATTTTGTTTTTTAGTTTTTCATATTAGGCTCCTTATCTACATAAGTAGTATTATTAAGCTTAGTGTCTAGCTGTATAGCTGCTTATTAGTATACTAGTGTTGCTTTTAGAGCATAAGAGCTTAGTAAAGACAGTAGAGTAGGAACTAGTTAGTTACTAGTCCTAGCCTTTACACGTTCTACCTAAATATTAGCACTATTACGCCTTTATTATATAATAGTTTTTGTACTTATAAGTTTAAAAGTCTAAACTATTACATAAATATCAGCTCTACTTTTTGCTAATATTTCTAAAGATCGCCTTAGTTGCTTAGTTATAATTAATAAACTACAACTCCCTAAAGTGCAGGTCTTAGATGCTATAAAGTTACTATAGCAATTAATAAATTAAGCTTTAAATAGAGTCCTTCTTAGTTCTGCAGCTATTAGAATAAGCACTCTATATATTTAATACACTTATACTTCTATCACCTTATAGTAATTAAGTTATTAATTTCTCCATAGGCTTAATTGCTTTTATAACTGCTAATAGTAGTAAATATAGCAATTTTTCTAGTTTACTGCCCTTTGGCTAGTACTTTACTAGATTAAATCATTAGGCTTTTAGCCTTAGTAAATTAAAATTCAGCTCCTTTTTAAATAGCTTAGTATAGACTAAGTAAATTAACTTCAAAGTCTAGTACTAGGAGTACGTCTTTTAGCACTATAGATGTATTTGTGCTAGTAAAAGTAATATAAATGTCTTCTTTTGTAATTGCTAGTAGTAGTGTAGCTGTATTACTCTATTTAATATAGGTATTACTTATACTATAAAGGTTTTAAAATAGACTTTTGTTGTAGCAAATATGTGCGCTTGCTCTACTATCTAGTACCTACTTGATAATTTCTGTAGATCTAGTAGTATTAATATTAGCAATCTTCTAATTTACTAATACTATAGTTAAAAGAGCATGTTTAGAATTATTTAGTATATTAAATACATAATTTACATCATTTTTTTCAATTTATTTAATTGTTTAGAGCTTTGCTAAGATCTTTTATTTAGCATTTTTTTTCTAATTGTTTTAGTTTTTCATAGTAATAATAGATTATTTTTTAACCTTTTTTGTTGTTTAATTTTTAAGTTAATAAAAATATTTTTACGTCTTAAGATTAAGGAGCTAGTAAGCTATTATAGTTCTGTTGTAAATATAGCCTTTCTAATTTATATTAATTATGTTTGTAATTGTAGCTCTTCTAATTAGAGCTATTCTTTAAGGCTTTAAGACGTCTAAACTTGTCCAATATTTAGCTACACATTGCTTCTAGATTAATTATTTTATTCTATCAAAAGCTTTACGTAATTGCAGTAACTAAGTAGTTAAATTCTAAACTAAAATTATGAAGTATTAAAGCTGCAACGAATTTAGTAGGCAATTTAATATTTTTAGTCTCTAGGCTTAAAACTAGCCTATTAACTTTATGTAAATAAGTTTTTACATTGTTCTAACATTAATATAGTGTAGTATTATAAGATCTTTACACATTATAAAATTAGAACTAAATCCCTTTTAAGAATACAATTTCTTTAGGTAATTCAATAGAAAATAGAGATTAACTATATCTTTTAACTGTAATAAAGGTCTATTTTTAGGGCTAAGACATAATATTAATAAGGCTTTTGCTTCTTAGTTTTTAAGCGTCTAATAGTTGTTTATATAGTCCTTTTTAGTTAATTTGCTTAAATTAATTATTATAATATCTTTGCAATCTTGTTGTACAAGAATAAATTGAATCCTAAGTGCTTATATATTATAGTTAGAGCTGCCTTCAAGCTTAGGCACTCTAAAAATACTGTTATTAGCTATTTTAATCTACTAGCCTTAGTCTAGAATAATTAGCTAAGTAGATAATAATTTAATGCTTAGTACAGCTACAGTTATTGTTTTTACTCTAAAGAACTCTAGCTGCTAATCAAATTAATCTTATATTACTAGCGTATTAGAGTTTCTTAGCTTGTAGCCTTAGCTTACTCCTAACCTTTCAACAAAAACAAGCTTATATAGCTAGATAACTTTTACTATAAAACTTTTTATACGCCTAGTTAGATACCTTTACTAGCGTAATAAATTTTCTTAGCTTATTTGCCTTAGTTTACTCTTAAACTAAAAAGACTCTAATAGCAGAATCCTCCTTGCTATAAATCAATTGTTTGTCTAGTTAGATCCCCTAACTAGCGTTGTTGAGTTGTTGTGTTGTAACCCTAGCTCTTGCTAAGAGACTAGCCTAAACTAGTACTAGTTCTTACTTGTGCTCGCGATCTAAGCAAATAGAAGTTTCTTAAATCTTTTATCCTATCGCGTAATCTTTCATTAATTCTCCGGGCTCATAACCCAACTCAGAGGTAGAGGTCTCTGCCTTCTACTTGTTTGTAGTAGACTCAGAGGCAGCCTAATCTAGGCTTATAACCTGTTGGAGATTAAGGAGAAGGTGCGGAAGTAGAACGATAAAAATACGAGAATAAAATAGAGACTAGGGGAAGAGAGTAATTAAGTCCTATTATTGTATTGTACAACTGCTTAATTAAATATTGTAATTCTCTTTATTAAACTCTCTCTTCTAACTACAAGCCAAACTACAGTCTATATATACTTAGTACTAGTAGCGTAATAGCTTCTAGTAATCAATTGATCGTAGGTTGATTGTAGATTCCAGGTGTGATTTTGAGCATCTGGATCCTGTGGAGAAACAGCTAAGTAGCTTAATCTCCAACAGTTAACACTAGATCTTAAGAGTTTTTATTCTTAAATGCCTCTATTACTTATACTCTATTCTAATCCCTTTGTGTTTCTATTTAAAGACTACTTTTTAAGGTCTCTGTAAAACAGTTTTAGGACCAGATCTAGACTAGGGTACATTAATACATCTAGCTTTACATCTAAATTAATAGTAAAAAGTGTTTTTACTATTTTCTTGTTATTTTAGACTTTAGCACGCAAGATTATATTATTAGGTTTAAATAGCTCTAGTAATATAACCTATTGCTAGACATGGTCAAGAACTAAATTACATGGCTTATAAAATATTCAGCTACGTATAACCCTGCTGCTTTTATCTATATGTAGTTGAAAGAACTTACTAACAATACAGCTGCTAAGAAAGAGATTTAGCAGAGAAAAGCTTTTTAAAAAAATGATCAGTATTAGAGGAGGTAAAGCTTTATATAGGCTGGTAAAAATGCTGACAGTTGGGTCTGACTAATCAGAACACCAAAACCTTCGCACCTCCGCATCGCCACAAATACAAGAG